>CM035799.1:34428119-34614390 GCA_020466265.1 Siphamia tubifer
ACCTGGTGTTCAGCAGCTCACTGTGTGTTATAAATGTAAACTAATTTATTGGAATATTGATAGATGATTGATCAGATGGCAGCCTTCAAAAGCCAAATTTCTCATTTGAGTCTTTAGTGTAAAGCATCATTTTGTGTCTGTGGTGTTGCTCCTGCACGGCATGATTGTTTTTAATATATATTCAGAAAGATGAGTTTATTCACTTTTATTTGATGTGTGACAAGTGCATGTGCATTAATGTGGGAGCTGTATATATAGGTGTTATTAAAATAACATCATCTATTTCCCAGGACCGGGATATAAGGCTGGGAAGAGGTTAATCCTTTGCTCAAGGGCACAGCAGCAATTAAGAAAGACAGAGTGTTAGTGTTTCACTTTTCACACCCATCTGGAGTTCAGAAGCAGCATATGAATAACATGAGGTTGAAGCAAACAAAGACTTCCTGCATGCATTCCGTGCACCTGTTCCTTAACTTAAAATAGGAACGCCTGTGTTGAGGGGAGGGAAAAAAGCAATTCTGCTCTGGTTTTCTGAGATTAGATATGCTGTGACTCAGATACAAATTACCTGAGGGAGTGTGTGCGTTTGTAGGTGTATGTGTGTCTGTGTGCGTTCTGTTGGTGTCTGTGGGGAGGGGTAGCGTGAGCCGCAACGCCACAGGAATACGTGTGAATGAACACTCATCAACGCGGGGAATACATACGACTCCCTGCGTGCGCTCAGTCGAGTCAGCTTCGATAAGACTTTTATTTCAGCCCACTTGGAAAAAAAAAATATGCCAGCAGCCCCCCGCCCCCCCTCCTGCACAAAAAAAGGATTGCAGGCACCCACATGAAATTCACTGTTGAGTATTTTTATAACAAGGACGTCCATTTGAAACATTTTGAACTAAAAGTGTAATATTTTACGTCAAGCACAAAGAAGAAGTGGCGGAAAAGCAGCCGACAACAAAGTTAATTCACAAACACTTTTATCTGAAAGCTCATGTTGTGTTCTCCCCAGTAATCCTGTTCTTTCCATTTTTCAAGCTTTCCATCCATGAGGTGGAAGATAATCCATCCGGTCACATTCTGGTCATGAAGGGAGCGCCGGAGAGAATCTTGGACAGGTTGGTTAATCGATCCCACAAATCGGGACTCACAGAAGTTTGACCCTTTGTACACTTCCAATTCCTTTATACTCATTGCCCCGCCCTCTGAAAGGGGAGTCAAGGGTATTGCTATTGCATTTTTAAAGTATTTGTTTGTCTGTCAGCTTCTTTACGCAAAAACTACTGAACAAATACTGGACAAAGGTGTGAGGTTGTCCAGAATAAATCCCATTAAAATTTTTGGTAAATATAGGTCAAAGGTCAGGGTCTATCTGATCATTTTCACAATGGCAAATCAAGAATTTCATTTTCATTCCTCAGTTTTGTATATAGTTTATTTTTGCTCTCACTGTTGATGTGCATTGACATTAGAACATTGAAGGATACATTTGAAAACTCTAGGTCTGTCATGACCTCCGTTCCAGTGACCTTTCCCCCAATTTTCCACACTCACCTGGTCCTGCACTGCGCAGCTGCAAGCCGTTCCTAATCGGTGACTATTTAAGCGGTGAGGCTTGTAGCTGCCAGTGCAGGACCATTCTTCTATGTCACCTCCATAACCCGGTCAATGTCTTCCATCTCCCCAATCACCATAACCCGGACACTCATCATCACCACGGACTCTGGCCGTTTACTCCCAGGTTGTGTCTGTCTTGTCTTTATGTTGTACTTTTGTTATTAAATTGTTTTGCCCTTCAGTACTGTGCAATGGAGTCCTCCTTCACCTCACCCCGATCCGTGACAGAATGGTCCTGCCACCATCTGGACTCCGCCAGTGCTGAAGGGACCCTTTTTGTTTTAGTTTTCCCCTGTCTGTTCCGTCTAAAGTCTGTCCAGTCTTGCGTTCTGTCCCGTTCAGTGTTTCTGGCTTAAGCGTTCAGTGTTTCTGGCTTAAGCATTCAGTGTTTCTGGCTTAAGCGTTCAGTGTTTCTGGCTTAAGCGTTCAGTGTTTCTGGCTTAAGCGTTCAGTGTTTCTGGCTTAAGCGTTCAGTGTTTCTGGCTTAAGCGTTCAGTGTTTCTGGCTTAAGCGTTCAGTGTATCTGCCTTAAGCGTTCTGTGTTCCTGGCTTAAGCGTTCTGTGTCTCTGCGTTCTGTGTCTCTGCGTTCTGTGTCGCTTTCTAGCGTTCTGTGTCGCTTTCTAGCGTTCTGTGTCGCTTTCTAGCGTTCTGTGTCGCTTTCTAGCGTTCTGTGTCGCTTTCTAGCGTTCTGTGTCGCTTTCTAGCGTTCTGTGTCGCTTTCTAGCGTTCTGTGTCGCTTTCTAGCGTTCTGTGTCGCTTTCTAGCGTTCTGTGTCGCTTTCTAGCGTTGTGTGTCGCTTTCTAGCGTTGTGTGTCGCTTTCTAGCGTTGTGTGTCGCTTTCTAGCGTTGTGTGTCGCTTTCTAGCGTTGTGTGTCGCTTTCTAGCGTTCTGTGTCGCTTTCTAGCGTTCTGTGTCGCTTTCTAGCGTTCTGTGTCGCTTTCTAGCGTTCTGTGTTTCTGGCTTAAGCGGTCTGTGTCTCTGTCCCGTTCTGTGTTTTCTTGCCCAGTGTTCTGTGTATCTGGCTTAAGCGTTCTGTGTATCTGGCTTAAGCGTTCTGTGTATCTGGCTTAAGCGTTCTGTGTATCTGGCTTAAGCGTTCTGTGTATCTGGTTTAAGCGTTCTGTGTATCTGGTTTAAGCGTTCTGTGTATCTGGTTTAAGCGTTCTGTGTATCTGGTTTAAGCGTTCTGTGTATCTGGTTTAAGCGTTCTGTGTATCTGGTTTAAGCGTTCTGTGTATCTGGTTTAAGCGTTCTGTGTATCTGGTTTAAGCGTTCTGTGTATCTGGTTTAAGCGTTCTGTGTATCTGGTTTAAGCGTTCTGTGTATCTGGTTTAAGCGTTCTGTGTATCTGGTTTAAGCGTTCTGTGTATCTGGTTTAAGCGTTCTGTGTTTTTGGCTAGCGTTCTGTGTTTTTGGCTAGCGTTCTGTGTTTTTGGCTAGCGTTCTGTGTTTTTGGCTAGCGTTCTGTGTTTTTGGCTAGCGTTCTGTGTTTTTGGCTAGCGTTCTGTGTTTTTGGCTAGCGTTCTGTGTTTTTGGCTAGCGTTCTGTGTTTTTGGCTAGCGTTCCGTGTTTTTGGCTAGCGTTCCGTGTTTTTGGCTAGCGTTCCGTGTTTTTGGCTAGCGTTCCGTGTTTTTGGCTAGCGTTCCGAGTTTCTGGCTAGCGTTCCGAGTTTCTGGCTAGCGTTCCGAGTTTCTGGCTAGCGTTCCGAGTTTCTGGCTAGCGTTCCGAGTTTCTGGCTAGCGTTCCGAGTTTGTGGCTAGCGTTCCGAGTTTGTGGCTAGCGTTCCGAGTTTGTGGCTAGCGTTCCGAGTTTGTGGCTAGCGTTCCGAGTTTGTGGCTAGCGTTCCGAGTTTGTGGCTAGCGTTCCGAGTTTGTGGCTAGCGTTCCGAGTTTGTGGCTAGCGTTCCGAGTTTGTGGCTAGCGTTCCGAGTTTGTGGCTAGCGTTCCGAGTTTGTGGCTAGCGTTCCGAGTTTGTGGCTAGCGTTCCGAGTTTGTGGCTAGCGTTCCGAGTTTGTGGCTAGCGTTCCGAGTTTGTGGCTAGCGTTCCGAGTTTGTGGCTAGCGTTCCGAGTTTGTGGCTAGCGTTCCGAGTTTGTGGCTAGCGTTCCGAGTTTGTGGCTAGCGTTCCGAGTTTGTGGCTAGCGTTCCGAGTTTGTGGCTAGCGTTCCGAGTTTGTGGCTAGCGTTCCGAGTTTGTGGCTAGCGTTCCGAGTTTGTGGCTAGCGTTCCGAGTTTGTGGCTAGCGTTCCGAGTTTGTGGCTAGCGTTCCGAGTTTGTGGCTAGCGTTCCGAGTTTGTGGCTAGCGTTCCGAGTTTGTGGCTAGCGTTCCGAGTTTGTGGCTAGCGTTCCGAGTTTGTGGCTAGCGTTCCGAGTTTGTGGCTAGCGTTCCGAGTTTGTGGCTAGCGTTCCGAGTTTGTGGCTAGCGTTCCGAGTTTGTGGCTAGCGTTCCGAGTTTGTGGCTAGCGTTCCGAGTTTGTGGCTAGCTGTCTTGTCTTCTGGCTTTTTGTCTTGTCTTCTGGCTTTTTGTCTTGTCTTCTGGCTTTTTGTCTTGTCTTCTGGCTTTTTGTCTTGTCTTCTGGCTAGTTGTCTTGTCTTCTGGCTAGTTGTCTTGTCTTCTGGCTAGTTGTCTTGTCTTCTGGCTAGTTGTCTTGTCTTCTGGCTAGTTGTCTTGTCTTCTGGCTAGTTGTCTTGTCTTCTGGCTAGTTGTCCTGTCGCCTGGCGTTGTGTCTTTTCGTCGGTCTTGGTCTGTCGTTGGTCTGTCGTTGGTCATTTCTGTCTGTTCCTGTCCCTGACTCTTGCCCGTTGCTCGCTTCTGTCCTCTGTCCCTGCCTGTTGCCCGTGGTTGGCTTCTGTTCCCTGTCCCTGCCTGTTGCCCGTGGTTGGCTTCTGTTCCCTGTCCCTGCCTGTTGCCCGTGGTTGGCTTCTGTCCCCTGTCCCTGCCTGTTGCCCGTGGTTGGCTTCTGTTCCCTGTCCCTGCCTGTTGCCCGTGGTTGGCTTCTGTCCCCTGTCCCTGCCTGTTGCCCGTTGCCGGCTTCTGTCCCCTGTCCCTGCTTGTTGCCCGTTGCCGGCTTCTGTCCCCTGTCCCTGCCTGTTGCCCGTTGCCGGCTTCTGTCCCCTGTCCCTGCCTGTTGCCCGTTGCTGGCTTCTGTCCCCTGTCCCTGCCTGTTGCCCGTTGCCGGCTTCTGTCCCCTGTCCCTGCTTGTTGCCCGTTGCTGGCTTCTGTCCCCTGTCCCTGCCTGTTGCCCGTTGCCGGCTTCTGTCCCCTGTCCCTGCTTGTTGCCCGTTGCTGGCTTCTGTCCCCTGTCCTTGCTTGTTGTTCGTTTCTGCCTGCCTGTTTCCTGTCCCTGCCTGTTGCCAGTTTCTTCTTTTTGTCTTGTTCCTGTCTAGCCAGAGTCCGTGGTGACCCCACCCAATCAGTCTCCTTGGTCCTCAGTCAGACCAGTCATGTTGCTCCTGCTACCGCTCTGCCCAGAGGGTACTCCGCCCAGGGGGTTTCCACACCGCCCTGCCCAGAAGGATGCCACACCGCTCTGCCCAGAGGGTACTCCGCCAGGGGGTTTCCACACCGCCCTGCCCAGAAGGGATTCCACACCACTCTGCCCAGAGGGTACTCCGCCCAGGGGGTTTCCACACCGCCCTGCCCAGAAGGATGCCACACCGCTCTGCCCAGAGGGTACTCCGCCAGGGGGTTTCCACACCGCCCTGCCTAGAAGGGATTCCACACCGCTCTGCCCAGAGGGTACTCCGCCCAGGGGGTTTCCACACCGCCCTGCCCAGAAGGATGCCACACCGCTCTGCCCAGAGGGTACTCCGCCAGGGGGTTTCCACACCGCCCTGCCCAGAAGGGATTCCACACCGCTCTGCCCAGAGGGTACTCCGCCCAGGGGGTTTCTACACCGCCCTGCCCAGAAGGATGCCACACCGCTCTGCCCAGAGGGTACTCCACCAGGGGGTTTCCACACCGCCCTGCCCAGAAGGGATTCCACACCGCTCCGCCCAGAGGGTACTCCGCCCAGGGGGTTTCCACACCGCCCTGCCCAGAAGGATGCCACACCGCTCTGCCCAGAGGGTACTCCGACCAGGAGGTTACCATGCCGCCCTGCTCGGAGAAGCTCTGGACAACGGGGGGGGGGGTTGTGTTTTGTTTTTTTTTTGTTTTTTAGGGGCTTCAGGAGCCGCCCCTTAGGGGGGGGGTACTGTCATGACCTCCGTTCCAGTGACCTTTCCCCCAATTTTCCACACTCACCTGGTCCTGCACTGCGCAGCTGCAAGCCGTTCCTAATCGGTGACTATTTAAGCGGTGAGGCTTGTAGCTGCCAGTGCAGGACCATTCTTCTATGTCACCTCCATAACCCGGTCAATGTCTTCCATCTCCCCAATCACCATAACCCGGACACTCATCATCACCACGGACTCTGGCCGTTTACTCCCAGGTTGTGTCTGTCTTGTCTTTATGTTGTACTTTTGTTATTAAATTGTTTTGCCCTTCAGTACTGTGCAATGGAGTCCTCCTTCACCTCACCCCGATCCGTGACAAGGTCAAAGTTCAAAATAGAATATTGGATATAACTTCTGAACCAAACCAAAATGCTGGTCTTTTAATTCTGCATATTTTACGTATAGATTTTGACCTATTGTTGGTCAGAGGTCACTGGGTCAATACATAAAAAAAATAAAATGGACTATAACAGAAAAATGATTAGCGATAGAGACTTAGGCTGTGTGAAATCACCCACTCACTCCCTACCCCCTACTCCCTACATAGGGAAAAAATGTAGTGCGCAACATAGTGAACTCAATTGAAAACTTTTCGGACATTAGTACAGCGCTGTTTAATTGCGTCATCACCGTTGAACATTTAAAAAGTAATAGTGTCGCCTCTGCAAAATTAAAAGGCTTTTCATTTTTTTTTTCCTGTCTGTGCAATAAAAAAAAAAAAAATGAATGAATTTGGCTCATGACTGTTTTACTGTTATTAACTGTTAAACAACTCTTTTCTGTTCAGTTGACAGTAGCTCTGCTGGTATGCCGTCCAATATCAATCTGTCTATTTCTTTTAATCATAAATCTCCCCGTCCTTTGGCCATTTTTCGATTTCTGCAATGCATGATGGGATATTGTGCTTCGGTTAGTGATCATCGATGTCTACTACATTTCGTGGTGGATTGTGGGATACATTAAGTGCACTATATAGTGATTATAAATGGTTCACTGAAGATTCAGACACCCTTACAAAATGATGTGGTCCCTATATAGTGCCCTATAGAGGGGTCAGGGAGTGATTTCGGACACAGTATCAGTTACTATTATTGACAGATAGGAACTTGAGCATAGGCTTTAAAATGTTGTGATGATCTTTGACCTTGAGTGACCTTAAGTGGTCAAACTCAAGGTAGCATGATTTTAAATTGTGGTAACGCCAAAAAGAGTGGTGATCAGTACTCAGTTACTATTGTTTAGAGATAAGAAGCTACATGTAGGCTCCAAAATGGCATCATGACCTTTGACCTTGACCAACCTTGAACACTTGTTGCTACACACAACACTTTCCCGACAGCAATGGTGCCTCACTGCTGCGTCCTGAAATGTACATCCTCAAAGAGATAAACATCGTACCGTGGACAGACATTCCATTGTTTCCCTAAAGATAAGGCACTTCGGCGTGAATGGATCAGAAACATAAAGAGTGTTCCTTGTCCATATTTCATGGTAAGATAAGGATAATTATGTTCAGTAAAATGCATTAGCTAACACATTAAGCTTAGCTTACCAGACTAGCATCAACGATAAATAGCACTAACAGCATCTAATCAACCTAATGTCATGATGAAATAAGAAAATATGAATGTGTAATTAAAAAACACTTCATTCTATATGCTATTTCAATATTATGTTTTCCATTTTGTGGTTAGCGTGTCGATGGCTGTCAGTACTGACGATATGCTAGCGGTGCCATTAGCCTACTTAAACTTTATGTAGCCTTCAACCCAGTTACTGTAGCCTTTCAACAAGACAGCCCGGGGAATATTGCAGTCCTTACACGCCCATTTTTAACAATATCGATCATTAACTCCGGAATGGCAGAGAGATTGGTGGTCCAAACTGCTGGGATGTTCGCAACCCAAATGTTCACTGAAGCTAGTGATTAACAACGTATGGAACTGTGTACTTCCATTTAACTACCGTGCCCCTCAAGTGTAAAAATGGCCGCCAGGTGAATAAAGCGAATAGTCTCATGATTTGAGAGGGAGATGTCCATTAAGAGGTAAAATGTTTGCAAATGCGTGGGGTTTGTTGTGCCTGGCACCACTTGTTTAAAGTAGCATTATTCTAAAAACTGCAGTGCCAATACTTTATATGTGCATTTATATTGCAATAATAGTACCGGCTCAATACTGATGTTATTTCAGTCATGCATTTATGGAAGATGTGGGATAAATATAGTGTTGTTGCAAATACCATTCATGAATTCTTGGAATTAGCAGTTATCACTTCAGAGAGCTTTATATCGTCCTGAGACCCAGGAAATTACAGGTTTGGCCTTTTTTACATGAAATAATGAATTTATTGTATATATATTGAATGTCCTTTTTGAGTGGACAGTGTTTGTTTTGTTTTGTTTTTCTCCTTCAATAAAGACTCGAAACTCTCATCCCCTGCAGAGGACAAACATGCATTGCTGGATCTCAGGAGGATATTTGTGAGTGGATGAATGTGAGGACATATATGAAGTCTAGTTATTCAACTCCTTTGGCAAAATTATAGAGGTGAAGAAGGAAGTAAAGGAAAAGGAGACAAAAGAAAAATTATTTAGGAATATTGAATTGAAATATGATTTTGTTTTATTTTTCTTCTCTCTGTTCCTGCAGCGAATACTTGATGCTTTACACATTTAGTTTAATGTCTATCAAGTGAAAAGGAGGCCAAAAATATAAGCTTTTGCTTCGAGACTATTCCTTTTTATTTATTTTTTTTTGTGTTTATTGGAATTGTGGCAGTGAGTGAAATGATTGACATATAAACCAAAAACAAATGCATTCATTCATTCATGCTTTTAAAAAGGGCAGTTTAGAAGGTTAAGATAAAAAAAAGACATTCTATCAAGAGAGGTGGCAACATTTGTCACTGCTAATCTGTAAAAGAAAAAAAACCCACTTCTGTCATTAAATCCTCACACCCTTCTGTCAGCATCCACTGCTTTTTCACTGCCATTGTCAGCTTCAGTCTTTGACGGTGGCAAAGTTTGGCCAGCAGTGTACAGTATTAGCACTCAAAAAATATAGCTCAACATGTAACTTGTACCTTGTGTTATATTAATTTGTGTTTAGTGGTTAAACATTTTTAAATCATATTTTCTTATTTTTAACATGACATGGAAGATCCTTACAATTACAAGATTTTTTCATGTCAAAATAATGTAATGGGGTTATAGGTGAATCCCATCTGCAGTACTCTCCCAAAACAGAAGGTAGCATCATTTAATTTCATCCTAAACCTAATGCAGAAGCATATGGGCATCATTTGGTCTAGTTCAGATCTAAACCTTAACTTTAATCCAAAACCTAGGATTAATGCACCAATCTTCTTGTTCTTGTTCTTGTTCTTCTACCTCGTTGTCGCAGTAGTATAACCTCTATATATCCAGGAAAAATCTCACTGAGATTAAAAATCTCTTTTCAAGAGTGTCCTGGCCAAGACGGCAGCAGCAGACACAATATAAGTTACACAAAATGGAAATCACAGCCGAACCTCAGACCTCAGCCTTTTAGGGACCCTCTACTTACTACCACGTAAGTGTGATGTTGTATAGAACTTTAGAAGAAGTCTAAAAATAGTGAACACAGTTAACACAGTTTGGCTCAAAATGGCAAAATCTAAATTTCTCAATGTACATCCGAATGGTGTGATTTTGATGTCAACTATATGTATGTACTCCAAATCATCTGAAAAATGAGCTAAACTTACTTTTACTCTGGATAATAACATTAATTAGGATTTCCAAACCACAATGAACAAGAACACATTAACAACACATTAACTCATGATATTTCAAAATGGCCGCTTCAAGACCAGGTGTTCTGGCTGATTACACCTGCTACCCCCACTGTCAACCCCTCAACTCAGTACTAATGACAGATATACATTTTTTTTTCTTGTATCGTTATCGGCCTGTTGCCTTGGTGATATGCTCTTTTTTTCCCCTGCCATTGCTTTATTGACACCTCTGATACTGCTGCCCACACTGAAAAAAATCATATTTATTAGGTTAACTGTCACCATTTTTATTTTCTAATTGTGATTAAAGGAGATTTTCTGACATTTGTTTTCATTTTAGAGAGGGAAAAATGCTATAGGCTCCAAATATCGGTTTGTCATCGGCTAAGACCAAAAAAAAATCCATATATTATCAGATCCATTTTGTCCCTGCTTAGAGATGAGGGTTACCAGATGGTTTGTAGCATTAGTCTCTATTCCCAGATGCCCAATATTTTTTGCCAGAGGGACTTCTCCACAGACCCCCTACAGTCCACTTCCACTGGCAGATTCCAGGTTTTCCAGCCCGTCTGTTGGCTCTCAAGGACAAGACCTTCATATTTTATCCAGCTGTGCTCATACACTTCCTTCATTCCCTAATTGCAGGTCTTGAGAGTCATTATCCCAAGCTGCTGGGATATCATCCCATTTTAAGATTAAGTTTTATTGCCATGATTCTTATTTGAATTATGGTAACCTAATGTAATTTCAGTGATATTAGAAATTACATAGGTGTGATTGAAACAGCTTGATATCCTCGGAATGCTTCTTTTCTGGATTGTTGTGTCCATGAATTTACTGTCCCATAAAAGAGCAGTCACCTTCCTTGCCAGGATCGTTCTTTTCATATTAAGGAATAATTTTGTCCATAAATCCTTGATGGTCTTGAGGGAACAATGGTGTGTTGATGTGAAGCAACGCTCTCAAAAAGACTTCCAATGTATTTACAGTGGAACCTTGATTTATGACTTTAATTTAACTAAATCTGCTCACCAATTTTCCTCATTGAAATTAATTGAAATGCCATTAATCTGTTCCTGACCCATAAGTCGAACTATATCAATATAACGTCTGGCATAACCAAATTTTGGTCACGGCATCCCTCGCTTCGGTCCCACAGGTGATGGTCGGCCAGGAACCAAAACTAAACACACACCCACACTCCATGCCCGAACCCTAAGTCTGTAACACTAACAAACAAACAAATTTACCAAGAACAATTACTTCACCTTCATCTATTTTGGAAACATTTTTACCATATTACTTGAAAACCTCTTCACGATCCCATAGCATGCACGGAAATAGAATGTTTGCAAAGAAAACTAAATGTTTTAGTCCAAGCTAGAGGATGGAACCAGAGGAAAATTAAAGATATTGACCAAACATAATGTTGCAGCAGGTTTTGCTAAATTACCAACACTGTGTGTAAACTGCTATTGTCCTTATCCCTTAGTTTTCCAATGGTGTTTATTTCATGCTTCTAAACCTTTTGTTAGCTAAGCTTCATGTGACACAAGCTGATAAATGTTGCTTATTGTTTTGTTATTTAGGATGATAGACGTTGAGTTCTCGTTGATGTATTTTTGAAGGTGTGGTTTCAAGGGGTGGGCTGATGGAGAGGCATGGGTGTGTATACTTTCAAGATATAGCTTGCAGGAACCGTTTTCCAACATCTCCTACCCTACTTTTAAGTGATGGTTTGTAACTTTTAACTAACTTCACAAGAATACTATTATTAGTATTATTGTGTTATTTGCTCACTGTGCTTCTTCATTATTATTATTATTATTATTATTATTGGGTGGTATTATAGGACAGAATAGACTTGGGGCACCAAATGAGCGTTCTAACCTCTGACCTCTAGCCACTTGGTTTACACTCTAACCTCTGTAGAACTCTTTATATAACCACTGACATCTTTGTCAAACTGCTTTTTTCACACCCCATTGATAATTTCAGTTTAAATTTGGAATGTTTTAAAGTGTGAATATCACAAATTGCCTCTTTAAATGACCGTGACTCCCTCATCCTCCTGCAGGGTTATTTGTATTTGCAGGCTATATTTGTGCCTCATTTCACTCATATGGTCACACCAAGTAATGTGGCATCAAGGTCAACCCTGGTTTGTCCATATGTTTCTCTGTTTGCCTGAAATGCCCTTTTGAATTTGTCCACATTCCCCTGGCTATAGACTGTTTTTCTTTTTTTCAGTTTTTCTGGTCTCCTTAAACACTGTGGACAACTCATTTGTGTGTATTCATAATCCCACCCAAAGTCATAAACAAACAACTTCATTTCATTTCCAGCTCCTCTCTCGTCATCCCACTGTTGCAGAGTCTTACAGTATTTACATTCTAAGACGTATTTAATCGATGTGTGATCAGTTAATGTACATTTGGGAGTATTTAAATTATGTTATTTGTATAAAGGCTCATGGAAACAGTCCACTAGTTTTGGTTTCAGAGACATTATTTTAGGATTATAATTAGGACTGTGTATTGACAATAAGATGCAAATCACAATGCTTGGATCACGAAATGATAGATTGCAATATATCACAATACTGTTAGTAAGGTCCTATGTTTTTGTTTATTTTGTTTATTTTTACCCCACCCCCTGAAGGGGAATCGAAGGGGTGTTGTCATTGTTTTTTTTGTTATCTGTTTTTCTGTCCATTTGTTTGTTTTGTTTGTCATCAACTTTACACAAAAACTACTGAACCAATTCCCATCACATTTTATTACAGAATAGATCACATTACATTTTGGTTAATGTTGGTCAAAGGTCAAGGCCACCAAAATGTGTTTTCACAAGGATAACAGATAGGGTGAATCACAAATGTCCTTTTCATTCCTGTAAACTCAGTTTTTGTACTTTTTTCTTTTACTACCTTGAAAGGTCAAACCCATAGTCTCATGTTTTGAGAGGGAGATATCCATTAAGAGCTAACATTTGTGAGTGATGGGGTTGGTTGTCCCTGGCACCATTTGTTTTTTAATGATTTTTTTCCCTTGAACAACATATAAAGTTATAACACATTAGCCTGCCAAACCCGACTATGATATGAATTCATAGTCTGGAGATGATCCATAGATTGAGTTTAAGTATATGGGTGGGATCAACGGCTGTCTGTCAAACTGCTCTGCACGTAATAGGCCAGTGCTATGACCAATCACGAACAAGGTGACATATACAAAGCAATGAAAACAAGTCTAAACTAGCGTCTATCTGGTTGTTTTAACATCCTATAGGCTACGCTAATTAACGTTAACACACTGGTAACAGTGGAGGAAAAATATCCAACCAGGTCTGTTTACATGCTGCTTTTCCGAGCATAGACTGTATATAATTTCATAGTTATTCAACCCTGTCGTTATTGTGCTAAGTCCCGCCCTACAATCTCACTACACAAATGGAGCATTATGATTGGCCAGCGAAATTTTACCGGTCTTGGCTGAGGCTCTATGGAGCGTCGCTAGACCAACGATTCAGACAAAAATATTTTTTGCCACTTGAAGCAGGCTAATTTACTAGGCTATTAACTTGTGACTTTAGTGGTACATAAACCACACAAATCCTGCTCTATAAATATAGGAGCTTAATAAAGAAAAAAGAAAATCAAAAAACAAAGGTGAACCTCTACCATTTTTGCATTTGAATGAAACCAGAAAAGTACTGATGAAGTAC
This sequence comes from Siphamia tubifer, assembly GCA_020466265.1. Taxonomy (NCBI): domain Eukaryota; kingdom Metazoa; phylum Chordata; class Actinopteri; order Kurtiformes; family Apogonidae; genus Siphamia; species Siphamia tubifer. The sequence goes on from CM035799.1 coordinate 34,441,447, forward strand.
TTTTTAAAAAAGTGCTTTTTAATATCGATAAAAAATTGTGAAATGAAATGTTGCAAAACTGATATTTCTTACACCAGTAATGACAATGACACAGTTTTGGGAAAATATTAATACATTCTGCTATGGTAAGGCAGGCATTGTATTGTGTTTTTTTTTTTTTTACTTAATTTTAGGAAAACCCTTATGCAATATAACAAACGACCATCTGCATAACATTTCAGCAAAAAATATTTTGTATTTAGTCTGGTAAGTGAGCTTTGCATTTTGTATCTATCACTGAAAGATCCAACACTACATTAATATTTAGGTAGGCAGAGAGAAATAAATTAACATTTCCTTATATCAGTGAAAACAAAAATGATCTAGCCACAAATCCTTGCACAGAAGCTATCATAGAAGACATGTTGTAATAAAAAAGGTTCTCATTTTATTTCATTATTAAACAACGATAGAGCTGCGAGAAATAATGTAAAAATATCAAAATGCACAATTGCCAAAGTAATAAATACAGCCCCTTATCAGATAATCGGGCCTGAGAGCCTCAGTCTCTCAGGCATATATATGTATATATGTATATATGTATATATATATATATATATATATATATATATATATGTATTTGTGATGGTAGAAACTCCTTCAGTTAGACCTTCAGGAACGATCAGAACATTGGACCGATTTGTCAGGGTGTCTATGGCACTGACAGTAAAGTGTTGTTAGCAGTAGCTCATTTATTTTTAAATCGATTCTACACTAGTATTTTTAGCATGTGTTCCAAAAGGCAGGAGGGGTATTTTTTTGTCCATTTGTCTCATTATGTCAACATTATGCAAAAAAACTACTCAACCAGTTCACCTGGAATTCTCTGAAAAAGATGTGAGGTGGTACAGAATAGATCCCATTAAATTTTGGTGAATGTTGGTCAAAGGTCAAGGAAATGTAAAAAAAATTTGTTTTCACAATGACATATGGCAAATCAGGAATTACATGTTCGTTCCTGTATATTGCATATAGTTTCACTGTTGATGTGCATCGACATCAGAAAACATTTGAAGACTGTAGGTCAAAGGTCAAGGTCACAATCAAGGTCAAAATAAATGTTTTGTATAAATATAAATATATATATATTTGGATACAACTTTTGAACTTTTCACCGTAGAGACTTCCAGTAAGCACCAACATTTCAATTCTGCATCTTGTGTGTAAAGATTTTGACCTATTGTTGACCCAAGAGTTTGGAGGTCACTCAATCAATACCTAAAAAAAAACGGAAAAATTAGTGGAAGTAAAGATTTAGTTACTATTATTGACAGATAGGAAACCTGGCATGAGCTTCAAAATGTCATCATGACCTTTGATCTTGAGCTACCATGTGAAAGTCTCATGTTTTGAGAGGGAGATGTCATTAAGAGCTAAAATGTTTGCGAGGGCAGGGATGTTGTTGTGCCTGGAACCACTTGTTAGGAGCTGTATTGCATTTGTTGTTCAGTTTTTAATTTTTGACGGCTTTACAGGTGCAGTACCATTATGATCCAGGGCCAGGAGCAGGCACTGGACGAGTCCTGGAGAGAGTCTTTCCAGAATGCCTACATGGAGCTGGGAGGACTTGGGGAGCGAGTGCTGGGTATGTTTGTATACTCTCTAAAGACTATCAAATACCACCTTCTGTGGGTAAAAACTTTGTTACTTGCATTTCAGTTTCCAATAGCTCCCAAATGTTGAGCATCCCAACTTTGTAAATGTCATGGGTTTGACAACTGAAGAAAAAAAAAAGAAAGTCCTGGCATTTTTATAAATTGCCATGGGTAACAATTATGAGCTATCATCAGTTTGTAAGAGTAGGTGTCACTTTTTTTCAACGGCAAAAATGTGGGATAATGCCATCGTTGGGGTGAAACTCCTGAAATCATCTAAATTATTAAGTCCGTGTTTTGCCTTGGGTGTTGATGATGATGATGATGGGTCAGGTGTTTGATGGCAGAGGAAGGTTTCTGCACCTTTAGACTGTGCCTGCTTTTTCATCACAAGTCTTGCATTTTGCTTTGCCCCTGCCGGGATTCAGCAGACACATATTTCAAGGGCTGTGGATCATGAATTAATAAAAGTGGCTGATCCAATTTGTATTTCAAGTATTGCAACAACCTCGAAATCTCCACCTCAAATTAAAAGTGATCTGTATGCATTCTGTAAAAGGTAAAGAGCCAGAGAAAACAATGTGTTGTATGCGAGGGCGGCTTTGAGAGTCTTGACATTTTCACATTTTCATTTTATTGTGATGTTTTCCTGTATATAACAAGATATACCTGGAGTGTCTTTAGAACTGTATTGGTTGTTTAGAACAGTGGTTCTTAACCTGGGATGTGTGCCAGAGATCCCAAGAGGGGTGTGAGGCTTTGTCTGCGTTGAGGTTGCAAGTTGTGAAAATTATATTATATATTTGTGCATTTTAAAGAAAACAATTGTTATACAGTTGCTTGAGTTAAGCAAAAAAGAAAAGGGAATTAAGGAAAATAGCATTATAAATATCCAAAAAGTTTACAAAGCAGCAAAACCTGTGAAAAATGAACAAAATTAATCAAATCTGCACAATATGGACAAGAAAAAGTAAGCAAACTTAGAGTAGTAGATAGACAGCCAGACAGACAGACAGCCAGACAGACAGCCAGACAGACAGCCAGACAGCCAGACAGATAGATAGATAGATAGATAGATAGATAGATAGATAGATAGATAGATAGATAGATAGATAGATAGATAGATAGATAGATAGATAGATAGATAACTTTGCTTTATTGATTGAAGTGCAGTAACAGTATGACAGACAGCAAAAATAGAATATAATGGCAACAAGAGCAAACACTATACATAATAAATTTCGAATATAAAAATCAGAAATGGTATAAAAACAGTAAGGTGCAACAATAAACTGTAATGTGCAAAGTAAAATGGACTTGTTCAGTAATATAGACAGTAAAGTGCAGAGTGGGAATCTGTTCATGAGCAGGTTGGAACATCAGGCAGAGGTGAGTTTATTATGCAGTGAATGGCATGTGGCAGGAAATAGTTCCTGTATGTGTCCATTCAACGACGGAGCTGTAATAGTCTGTGAGAGAAGCTGCTGTGTTGTCTGTCCAGTATGTGCTTAAGAGGATGTTATCACTGTCAATGATGGAGATCAGGTTCTAAAGAGGTGTTGGGTAACACTGGAAGGATGTACAAAAATGTGTGTGTGTGTGTGTGTGTGTGTGTGTGTGTTTGTATCTGTATAAATGTGTTATTGTATTATGTGTTTATGTAAATATATATTATTATATTTGTTCATCGTAATGTGAAGCCAGAAACTGACTTATTTATTGATAAGTAACAGGCACATTTTAGTACATAGTATAGATCTGCTTAGATTAGGAAGAGTATTGTTATTAATTACTTAAGGAGAATAAGCAGAGCTTATAAGTTATGCTTCTTCTCACTCCTTTTTGATTATGCATTATATGTCTCATGTCTTGTCTTTGAGTGTTTCGTTATTTATTTCCTTCTGTTTGACTTTCATATTCAAAATCAATCAATCAAATTAATCAATCAGCATCCTCTCCATCAGTGCAAAATGGTGTAGAATGTTATCTTATAATAAATGGTGATAAACTACTTCGGAAAGACAAAAAAGATAAAAACAGTTGTAAGTCTTGGAGAGTTTTAAATTAGAAATACCCCATGTAGCTCCTTTAATAATGGGAATATATAATCTCCTTATAACCCGTCTGAGTCAGTGAATGTCTAGTATCTACAGCAGCAGGTGGACAGGCAGCACCACTCTGCCTCTTTTGTTGAACAACTCCATTCTTTTTAATTTAATGTGAAATGATTTAATAATCTTTCAGTTTACGCTGAGATTTTAAGAACATCCACATTAATACATGATTTCCACTGAAAAATGCAAACTGCAGGGGATGGAATAATAAATGGTGACGTGAAAAATACGAAACATTTTTGTCGTCAAATAATGAAAATTTTTTTTTTTATCATATTAATCACAGCATCACAATTAAAGTAATCACAATTAAAATTTTCCATTTTACTACAACAAAAAATAAATACATTCTGTAAATTCTTGGGTAAAACTGTTTTTTGAAAGACGCAGGGTATTATTAATAGACAATTTCAAAATTCCAACCTCCAAACCAGAGAGTACTGAGCTGGCGGTAAGTGTCCAGAACCTGACTATGGATAAACAAAGGCAGGTCAAAGTCCAATCCAGGTCATACACAGAAAGGTAAAGAGTCAGGTAACAGAACGTAGGGATAAGGCAAACTCAGTATACTGTTGGCAGGCGATGGTCGAAAACACGTGGAAGCTGGTCAGGAGGCAGAGGTACAGGCAAGGGCAAATGCAAGCTCAGAAACTGGGAAGTTAAAGGGGTCACAGACAGACAGACAGACAGACAGACAGACAGACAGACAGACAGACAGACAGACAGATGCTGACAAATATGAACTAGCAAACGGATAACAACAACAAACAACAACAAACTAGAAGAGAGCAGACTCTTATACACAAAAAGAGGGGGAAAGACAATGACACACAGGTGCAACACATCAGGGCGGGTCAGCAGTTAATGCACAAGGGAGAATGAGGGGAAAGGTCAAACTAAACACCAGACAACACACAGAAGGAAATGTAACACAATAAAACAGGAAATGACAGACAAACATAGGGTCTGACTTATAGAAGACTTGTAGAAAACTTCAGTTTTATCAGACTTATCTGTCAATAAAGTCGAGTGGAGTCGACAAATCGTGATGACGTCATCACATTGTCAGTTGAGGAACAATACAGACACGCGGCTAGAAAAACAAAAACACGCACAGACACACGTCTGTCCAGCAATGAGCAACTTGTATTAAAGTTCACTGCAACCGAAAAATGTCCACTGACAAGACACACACATCAACATTTTAACCCCAACAAAACAAAAGCTAACGTTGGCAAAGAGTTTTCTGTTAAATTTACCTGCACAACATCAGTAGGGTGAACATATGTCTGCATTTTGTCTGGACCCATGGCTCTAAAACAGGACTGTCCAGACGTCTGTCACAGATCCTTTTTATATTGAGTGCAAAAGTTTAAGGCAGCAGCCAAGACACACACCACACTTATGCTGCTTATACCATGCAGATTAGCTTCAGATGGCCATTTTTTTTTTCATCTAAGGTAAAGTAAACATGCGATATGTGTCTGTCACTGTCTTTTGTTTTGTTAGCCCACCACAACTGTCTTACCTGCAGCAGTCATGTCTCATTTAGGTCTAACTGTGTTTACGCACTGAGAGAGAGAGAGAGAGCGAGAGGATGGGTCACAGAAAGAATAACATGCGACTTGTCGACTCCTCCAAATTTAAGTCGACTTGTGCTACAGGAGTTGACGTGTCTGTTAATGCCCTAGTCTGGAGACAAACATGACAATGTTAGCGTCAGTGGCAGCAGAATCCCTGATGAATATACAGTTTGCGGTAATGCAGTATTTTAAGCCAGAAGCGTTTTGGTAAAAAGAAAAACTCTGCTCTGCAGATGTGCAATGGGTGCAGTACAGACCCAGATACAGATCACAGACCAATAACTTAATAATTAAAGTGTAAGAATGTCTCTGTTTCTACAACTTCAAAAAGCAGTAAACATGCAGGAAACTCACCAATGTGAGAATGTACACTGTGCCACACAGTGCAGTGTTTCCTCAGCGGGGGCAGGCGTGCAGGGGAGTCGTGGTGGCGTAAATAAATGACACTTCACTGCAGACCTTATTTATAGAACTGATTCATTAGATTTTGAACAACCAAATTGTATAATAAAAGCAAACAAAAAATAATTACAGCTACATTTTAATTACAATAATATATAAAATATAGTTTTGAGATTGATTATTCAGTGGTGATATACCAATCTAAACAAATACACCGTATCTTGATGATTATTTACCTTTACCTTTTCAAAATAGTTGCAACCCAGCAATTCAGCCAGATCAAGAAGAGCTGGATAGTTTGTATGGTGTATGTGTTCTCTTTTTGTTAGATAATACAACCATTTAAATCCCTCAATGATTGCCTCATGTTCTATTGCAATTATTGGGTCAAAGGCAGCTACAACAGAGGAACCTATGTTAAAACAGGTTCAATTATGTTATTGCTAGACAAAGCAGGTTGTACTTAAGATGATCTATCCCATGAATTTAAATGACCTCCTATTAATTCACCTTCTGCCAGTAAGGTCTGTGACCTCACCCTTTGTTGGTGCTGCTCCGTGTCTGTTTGTCAAAGCAGTACGCCTGATACAGTTTACAGCCTGCCTCTATGAAAGGCTGTGTCCCTGCTCCTCTTTTTGCAGGCTGTTTGTGCTGCCTACATATGCAGCAGAGCATTACTATAGGGGATTCCCACTTATCATCATCTCATAGAGCTGTTTGAGCATTTTGACGGTGCTAATGCTAACTACTGAACCGCCAGTAACATTAGTCTCCTCCAGAAATGGCAAGAAACCAACAATGCCTTAGCGTTGTTGTACAGTCAGATGCAATCAAAAACATGACCATGCCAAGGGAATAGCCTTATATCATAGCCTTATATCGTATCCCAAAAGAAACAACACGGAGAAACAAGGGGTTGTCTGCAATTAACAGGCAAAACGCTGATGGCAGTGTTCCAACACCACATGTGGGTTTGCAGTCTTCATTTTGGATCAGGTAAATTGCACTCCTGAAAGCAATTAAATTAGTTTTCTCCAAATATAGTTTGGCGTTGGAGTAAAATGTATGAATATTTCTGTTATCAAAGAAATCTAGCAGGTTTGTGTGCACTATCAAACATTAGCATTAGCCTGATCCAGTCTAGTCAGTAGTGAAAGGAACCCTGGAACTGCTGTGAAAGCTGCAGCACACTGAGTGGACAAACTACTACTGAAATGTGGACAATTACTTCATTAGGTATGTACATAAAAAGTACTAAAATATATATTTTCAAAAGTACTTCATTGTTGAAATGGAAAACCTATTTATCATAGATGTCTTGGAGGCCAAAATTGAGGCTAAACTAGGGCTAAATTTGTAAAAAAAAAAAAAAAAAAAAAAAAATACCCTAACAAAACAAACAAAACTAAATCTGAACTAATATTTGACTAAACACAATTACATCACAACTGATCTAAGAATAATTTACAACTAAATTAGGAATTTTCACAGCTGACTGGAGAGGGAGGGTACACCGTCGCTATGGCGGACACGCCAGGAGGGGTCACATGGGTGGGAATCCCCGATAGTTACAGAGTACCATTGAATTAATTTTATTTAAAAGAAATGTTGGCATGTACTGTAACTATATTATGCAACATAAGAAGGGGAAAAAATACAACACTCACCATTGTCTGTATGGTGAATGAAATCTACTGGGTTTTTTTTCACCCATTTAGGGTCCTAGCCTGACAGCCTGTATTTTCCATTTCCACCTCTTCTTCTATCACTTGCTTCACCTGCATCTTCACCCAACTCTCCCCTCCCACTTTCCTCTCCTTCACTTTATTCCACTGACTAATGTTATTTGTCTTATACAATTACATAAAACATTAACGTTAGATAATTTATACAATTGTGAACATAACCTGTGACAATCTATGACTTAGTAAAAGGCTAATGATACCTGTCTAGGGTCATCCTTGTCAGACTTTTTTTTTTTCAGTTTTTGAGAAGTACTTCCATAAACTCATCTGAATGTGGAGTCAGCATTATGTCGTGTAGATATTAGCTTAATGCTATATTATAAATTAGCTTAGTTGGCAGCGTGCACAATTCAGTTACGCTGTTATGTTATGTAATGTTAGCTGTTGCGAATATCTCTTTAACTTTTAAAAATGATGAGTTATCTGAAATCTATCTTCTCTCCAACGTTGGCCGAATCGCAAAGATGCACTCCTACTCGGGCTGTCTGATCAGCTGATCTGTCACTACCAAGATGTACTCTTGTTAATTCACGCCCTAAAGGCTATATGATTCAAGATACTTATCTGTAGTTTAGGCTACTTTAGTTTTCACATACTTGACGCGGTGGTGTATTTGCAACAAATATAAAATGTATAGAAATTTGAAGAAGTGGCGAGGGGGAATTATTAGCGGCAGGGCACCGCTACTAAATAAATGTAGCTGAAACACTGCCATGTGTTGGTTATACCAAAGAAATAAGCTTGTCCACTGAAGGGCATGCAGAGGCTTGGTTGAGGACAGGTGATGGTCACTATGGGTAACTGAGACACCCACAGCGAAAGGAGAAATGTGATTGAGGGATGGAAGACAGTTGGGGCACACAGGCAAACAGACAGAGTTATGCAGGTGGACAATACCCAGCCCGCATGCCCATGTGGGGCCCAGAAGAGTTTCATTTGGGCTGCATGTAAGGGTCCCATGTGGGTTTGCCTACAGTTTCTATGGTGACCCCACATGTTTGCCTATATTTGATTTGAATGCTTTATTTCGAACATGCGCAGAATGCAACAATAATAAATACAACAATAATAATAATAATAATAATAATAATAATAATAATAATACACAATGACATGTCCAAAAAGGAGTAGGATGAAGCATAAGATATCTGAATATCTAGATATATATAGATATTCTGATATATATATCAGAATCACAATAAGATAAGATATACTTTATTGTCCCAGGGGTGACATTTGTTGTAGGGAATAGTGCATTGGGCTGCAATGCCATACATACATAGGACATCATAAAAACAAAGACATTACAGTGTAAGCACAAGTGATCATAACACAGCAGACAGGTGATAAAAATACAATGACATAGAACGCTAAGACAGAGTACAGGGTATAGCACCAGTAGATAAATAAAATAAAACTTGCACAGCCCTTAACCACAGGTGGGAAGTATAAGTACATTGTTAGGTGTCTGTACTTTACTTGACTATTTATTTTTGTGGCAACTTTTTATTCTTACGCCCTACATTTTTGCATAAATATCTGTACTTTATACTCCTTACATTCTCAGAATAGACTCATTACTTTTTCAAACTAAACAGATGTGGCAGTAATAATAATATACTGCTTCAAAGTGGAGGAGAGAAGGAACACAGGCTATGACCAGGTTCCTATACGGGTCCACTTTTTCTAAAATGTCCAGCCAAAATACTAAGTACCGTGACCTGCTCAAACACATGGTCTACACCAGGCATGGGCAAACCATTCCCAAAGGGCCAGTGTGGCTGCAGGTTTTTGTTCCAACCAAGCAGCAGCACACCAGACCTGATTGAATTAATCAACTGATCCCAGTCCTCAGAGGGTTGATTGGTCAAACTGTGTACTCTAACCTGCAGCCACACTGGCCCTTTGTGGAATAGTTTGGCCTGGTCTACACAGTAACTAACTTTTAAAGACACTTTTGAAACTGGTTTTGTTTGGTTCAATAAGTATTGTTCCATTCATGCAAAAAAAAAAGTTTTATGTTTGTACTTTATTACTATTGAGAAGTTGTACATTTTTACACAAGTAGCTGTACTTCTACTTAAGTACAAAATATGAGTACTTTGACCACCTCTGCCCATATCCTATATTAAAAATGTAACAATTAAAGCAAGTCATTAAAAGCTAAAATGCTTATAATATTACCCATAAAGAATTTAAATAAATTGTTAAAAATGGTGACTCCATTTGTGGACGAACTCACATAGAATCCTTATACGCAGCCCAAATGTGACCTTTCTAGGTCCCAAATACACATGCTGACTGGTACACCAGAGGCAAGATGTCAGCAGAGATGTTCAGAGTCATTCTGCTGCAGACGGATTAAATGAGTTAGAATTTTTAATCAGATGATTTATGATGATGGGTTAATTAGGGGCGGCTGTGGCTCGGTTGCTAGAGCAGGTCATCCAATGACTGAAGGGTTGGCAGATTGTGTCCCGCCTCTGGCTGCCCACGTGTTGAAATGTCCTTGGGCAAGACACTGAACCTTAAATTAGGTTCCCAGTTGGACTGACAGAACCTAGCATGGCAGCAGCACCTACTGGTGTGGATGGGTGAATGTGGAGCACCAGGAAGAACTATATAAGCGTAGTCCATTTACCATTTAATTTGTGTTAATGTGTCAATTTTGACAACCCTACAAAAAGTAATGAGAAAGTTGTGTCAAAAATACTTTATAGTTTTTGAGGTTTTGGGTTAGGAAAAGTTGTTGTCTTCTTAAAGTGTTACGTGATACATTTGATGCCAAAACAAAACAGCATGTTTTTTCTACTGCCTGCAGTGCGCTTTGAGATGTCATTTCAGTTGGTTATGAACGGCTGTCTCACTGATCCCTCCACTCTTTACAGGCTTCTGCCACCTGAATCTGTCTTCATCCCAATTCCCTCAAGGATACACTTTCGACACTGACGACATGAACTTCCCCACCGAGCAGCTCTGCTTCCTCGGCCTCATCGCCATGATTGATCCGCCACGTGCCGCTGTGCCTGATGCAGTTGGAAAATGTCGCTCCGCTGGCATCAAGGTAGTTGGTTCCACATATTTAGCCGCCATTGTGGGTTCATAAGGGGGTAGGAGCTTTTTCTTCCAGCGGCTTCATTTCGTGGGGTTTTCGGAGATATGATTTCAACGTCAAATTTTTGTTCAAATTATGAATCAGAGCCCAAATGAAAACTGATTCCCCTAGGGAGTCCTGATCACTGATGATCAATATGGAAATAAAAGGTATTATTGAGAGAAATCCACTCATGATACGTTCACTGCACTGTTTTAGCCTTAATGTTGTGCAACTACCTCAGGGCGAACTCACCCCCTTACTTCTTACATTTGTTTCTTCTGCCTTTTTTCTTTTTTTTTTGGTGCCTTTTGCCAATTTATGTATTTATTAATATCGGCCAACATTGTTTGGGGGAGATTATTTTAATCACCTTGTGTGTGTGTGTTTGTGTGTGTGTGTGTGTGTGTGTGTGTCAGGGTTCCCTCAGATCCTTGAAAAGTCTTAAAAGTCATTGAATTCATTGGTCTAAAAATAAGGCCTTAATTGGCTTTAAAATGTCTTAAATCGAAATTTAAAAAGTCATAAAAATGTGGACACATAAGTAAGATGTCTGTTAGTTTGAAATAAAAAGTATTTGGTAACATTTAGTCTGCTTATATTACAGAAATAATTTAGGGTGAGTAGAAAATTAGGGCACGTCGTTCTGTGGGTGTAGTATTCCTTTAGCTATACTTAGTTTTTTGCAAGAGTGTGTTTGTGTGTGTGTGTGTGTGTGTGTGTGTTATATATTCAAAATTTCAAAGTTATGCTTCTTGATGCAAATGGTTCATGGACCAAAAAAGTCATGTTCTATTTAAAATGAACAGTTGGTAAAACTGCCCCCAGGTAATGCATGTGGTGTTTTTTTCCATTTCAGTTTGGGTTCATTGTCAGCTTGATTCCTAAATTTAATTTGAAAGGGCATTAAAAAAGTCTTAAGAAGTCTTGAATGTAACTTTCCCTGAGCTGTAGGAACCCTGGTGTGTGTCCGCAGAGACATATCATACTATAACTCAATGAATACTTGAGATATCACCATGAAATTACATGGGCATATACATCAGATGCAATAATCCATTTGAGCAAAGGTCAAGGTCCCAATTAAAAAATTACATCATATGTCAAAATTACATTATCGGTTATAACTCAAGAACGGAGGGTCACAGAACTTTCAGATTTGTACCAAATGATGCAGAATGAAGATTTTTACAATGGTGGTGTTATCAGCTACGAACAATAGGTTTTGAGATCTCTGGAGGTCAAAGGTCACAAAATCAACTTCATATCACGCTATAACTTAATACTGGATATATTATAATATTACTTGCACTGACGCATATATACAGATGACAAAATTCTCAATATTGCAAAAAGTCAAAGGTCAAGGTCGCATGTTTGCAGAAAGGTCAAAATGACATTATTGGCTCTAATTCAAGAACAGGTTGTCATTGAGATTGGCACAAAATAGGGGCGAGATTAGCTATTCTCTGAATACTTGTTTTATTCACTTATTTATTTCTATGTAATGAGTATATGTGTATATATATATATATATATATATATATATATATATATATATATATATATATATATATATATATATTTATTTTATTTATTTTTTCAACTTATTCATATTAGTTCTGTCAAATGATTTACATTTTTAATCAGATTAATCACAGGGTTGCTTTGGATTCATTTTGATTGATCATGATTAAATATAAACTTTTAATCTATTTTAATTGCGTTTCACTTTCAATGAGCAAACAGACTAAAGAAAGAAGTGACGACATCTGCACTTAACATATTTGGTGCAAGTCAGGCGATATGTGAACTAAAGTGCTAGCAGAACACCGGCTAACTGTGTTTTGGTGAAAAGAAAACTCCATCAAAATACTTTTATGTTGGTTGTATGTTGCATCTGGGGGGGTATTAAAAATGTGGAGGATTTATTTCTTTTTTTACAAATCATGCTAAAATCCCCCAAAAATTATGAAAAAGCCAAAACAAAAAAAACCCTCTTCTATAATACAGGGGAAAAAAAACAACAAAAATGTTCATAAAATATTCAAAACATGTGCAAAACTATTAATATATATATACAATTAACATGTTTATTGAACACCTTCAACAGTTTCAATAAAACTACTGTAAACAATTTTTTCATTTAATTAAATTAACATTTTTAATCAGATTAATTATGATGATAAATTAATCGGAGTTAATGCATTAATTTTAAGAGACCTAATAGCACTTCTGACTCAGGAAAGGACAATAAGAATTCTAAGTACCTCTGTGTAATTTGTACACAGGAATAAATTGTATTGTATTGTATTCTATTCGGCATTCACTTGACAGACAGGACCACCTCCATCTACCAGACTATCAGTGATGATGTTTGCTTCATGGTTGTAAAGTCAACGCTTAAAAACAATGTATGTATTGGCGAGTGCATGAAGAGATAAGAATGAAAATACACACCAGGCAGTGTAAGCTGTTTTGCATTGAGGGGTTACAAATATATACAGCATCGCATTTAGTGTGAAATTATATTTTCTGTCCGTCCCTACTCCGTTGGATATGGACAAGACCAAGAAATGTCAGTCCTGACATGAAAATAAATAGAACACTAAGCAGTATAGGATAAACGCACTGTGTTCAACTCACAGTGTTATTCAGAAGGTGTAAATTCAGCCCATTTACAGGCTTTCATACACATTCCATGACTGCAAATGTTTTGTTAGAAGAGTAATAAGCTGGGCTGCAGGAAGAATCAACAACATTCACCAGGGATAAAAATATGTAATGAGTAGAATGACTTATTTCATACAGAGGATGCTTTCCACATATGAAAAAGAGGATTTTGTGCATTCACTGTCAGATAGTTATATAATTACTTAGATAACAATAAAAAAAAACACGCACCAACAGGCTTTAAATAATGAAGGCAGGAGTCAAATGAATGTCAAATGTTTTGATAAAAAGTAGGTCTGTCAAAATTAAAAACACGGATTAAACTATCTATCTATCTATCTATCTATCTATCTATCTATCTATCTATCTATCTATCTATCTATCTATCTATCTATCTATCTATCTATCTATCTATCTATCTATCTATCTATCTATCTATCTATCTATCTATCTATCTATCTATCTATCTAATTGCAATGTTGATTATACATATATATATATATATATATATATATATATATATATATATATATATATATATATATATATATATATATATATATATATATATATATATATATATATATGTGTGTGTGTGTGTGTGTCAGTGTGTGTAATATTATGATAATATATCCAGTATTGATTAAGTTATAGTGTGATATGTCTATGCTTGACACACACAAACAGTGTTACAGAAGTTAATTTTGCGACATTTCACGATTGACCTCTGGAGATCTCAAAAAGTATTGGTTGTAGGTGATAACACCACATATGAGAATTGTAGAAATCTTCATTCCGCATCGTTTGGTACCAATCTGAAAGTTCTGTGTTCTTGAGTTCTTGAGTCATAACCGATAATGTCAGTTTGACCTTTTAGTTAATTGTTACCTTGACCTTGCATCTTATGCTTGCTATACGTATATGCCCATGTAATTTCATGGTGATATCTCAAGTATTGATTGAATTATAGCATGATATGTCTCTACGGACACACACACACACACACACACACACACACAGACACAACCACAATGATTACAATAATTTCTCCCAACCAATGTTGGGCAATGTCGGGGGGGTGGGGGGGTTGTCAGAACAATGAAGGATTTTTGAGGAGCTGTAGGTGTACTATTATTAGCCAAGCCGTTGGTGACATGCAGAGTTTGTTTTAGGTCAAAAGCCAGCTCCTTTGACAGTTATTCTCCTCCAAAACCATATTTCTTTGTAGCGTTAGCGTCAGAGTTGAACCTGTAACCTGTGATGGTTCCATTCCTGTCCTCCAACACACATTTCAAAGACGTATAGACCCTGAAGGCAGATGCTGTGTCTGAAACATACGGCGACACACAGAGTACAGATGAGCTACAGTCGGGTCTTAATATGATAACGCTGTCTGATTTATGGGACCTTCTGTTTGTGGTCAGGTGATCATGGTAACAGGGGACCATCCAATCACAGCCAAGGCCATCGCAAAGGGCGTGGGCATCATCTCAGAGGGCAACGAGACGGTGGAGGACATCGCAGAGAGGCTGAACATCCCTCTGAGCCAAGTTAACCCCAGGTGTGTGTGTGTGTGTGTGTGTGTGTGTTGTCCAGACAGAATATTGGAAAATATCAAGTATGACCAAGTGTGTTTTTCTGATTTCTAGTCCAAATATCTCATCACATTTAAAATCAGACAGAATCATCTGCCAATGCAACAAGTAAAAATGTTCTTGGTCAGATGTTTTTCCTTAATTGAAGATTTATTTATTGACTGATTTTTTTTACATTTTTTTTTTGCTTAATTCAAGCTAAAAAAAAAATACAAACCTGCCAATGGACGATTGATCTGTACAGTCTTATTTCAAGGAATCTTACCAAGATGATTTTCACTTGTTCCATTGGATGATTTTTTTTCCTTCTATCTTGTATTACTGGGCATTTTTTGTAGCGTGTGTGTGTGTGTGTGTGTGTGTGTCAGAAAGGGAAAAACAGGCAAACAAACTGGAAGTGAAGGCATGAAAATGTCAGCGCTACCTATTGCATAATTGGTCCTGCTATCACTGAGTCCTCATTGTTTGTGTGTGTGTGTGTTTTCCAGGGATGCCAAGGCATGTGTGGTGCACGGGTCAGACTTAAAGGACATGAGCACAGAGTACCTGGACGACCTGCTGAGGAACCACACTGAGATCGTATTTGCCCGCACCTCTCCGCAGCAGAAGCTCATCATAGTGGAGGGCTGCCAGAGACAGGTCACTGGACACTGTATTATGTGTGTGTGTGTGTGTGTGTGTGTGTGTGGCCTTTCCAAGAGAGTACAGCTGAACAGCAATATGTGTGTTTATAGCATATTATAGCATGTGTGTGTGTTTCAGATAAAGTCTGGATGAATGCTTTATTTCTAAGTGTGGTGATGTACTTGAATGGTTAGAATGTGTGTGTGTGTGTGTGTGTGTGTGTGTGTGTGTGTGTTTCCCTGCCATTTAAGACTGAATAGTTTACTGTGTATGTGCTTTTGTGTGTTTTTCTTGGAGCCATTTGTTAGTGCAGGTGCTTGAATAGATGAATTCAGGATTTTGTGTGCGAGTGTGTGCATGAATTTTAAGCTCATTTATGTGGTCGTTCAATACATATATGTTTTCTTAAATAATTGGCTGCAATATGCGCTAATTTCTGAAAGCCGGATTCTTTCATACATGCTCAGCTCTGCTATGTGAAAAGTCTTAAACAGACGTGTGTATTGACTGGTGCTCACAGCATCATATATTGAGGTCATGCTACAGTTCACTCTGACTCAGTCATTCTCTCACTCGATGTCACTGAACAACTGCAACTCAATTCCATTTTTCATTTAATCTCCCCAGAGCTGCTTTGAAAAGACATTATTAAGACACTGAGGGAGGAGGGTGTGTGTGTGTGTGTGTGTATGTGTGTGTGTGTGTGGTGGAGGTTGGTTGTGACAGGGAGAAAACCTTAAATCACAGTACTTATCTTTTACCTTATGACACTTTTTGTTCGCTGGCCTTTGTCTGTAGGGGGCCATCGTGGCGGTGACAGGCGATGGTGTGAATGACTCCCCTGCCCTCAAGAAAGCTGACATTGGTGTTGCCATGGGGATCACCGGCTCTGATGTATCCAAGCAGGCAGCTGACATGATTCTGCTTGATGATAACTTTGCATCCATCGTCACCGGAGTGGAGGAGGGTGAGTGAGTGTGTGTGTGTGTGTGTTTGTGTGTGTGTGTTTATTCTTTCCTTCTTCTCTTTCTTCTTTGTATATATAGTATTTTAGGTCTAGATAGGTTTAGGTTTCTGTCTGTCTGTCCGTCCGTCTCACCATCTTATTAAGGAAGAAAGAAAATAATTTTAAAAATTGGTATTAAAGAAAATACTGACTTTTCATGTTTTTAAATGTAATCTTAGTTTCAGTGTTTGTTTCTCTTTTTTTTCTATGTATTTATTTATTTTGAACAAATACAAACAAAACAAGGCAAAATAAGACAAAAACTAAATAATATTTAAATGAACAGAATCTATATTCAACTACATGCAAGTCTGAATTTTGCATGGCTGAAAAGGAATAGGAAGATGTATATTTGCGCTTTGAACATGTTTCCATTAATAATAATAATAATAATGGATTACATTTCTATAGCTCTTTTCAAGTCATCCAAAGCGCTTTACATTAGTGATCCATTATTCATTCACTCTCACATGCTCCCTCTGATGGTGGTAAACTATATATGTAGCCACAGTTGCCCTGGGGCAAACTGACAGAAGCGTGGCAGCCATTTCGGTCCCTCTGACCACCACCAAATATTCATACGCATTCATACACCAGTGTGACACTGGAGGCAAGGAGAGTGAAAAGTATGACTAGGACAGAGCGGGAATCAAACCGCCAACCCTTTGGTTAATGGACGACCTACTCTACCATCTGAGCCATAGCAGTTGTCGTAGGCAGCAGCGACGTAACTCGTGAAATATTAATGAAAATGTCTTGATAGCACACTGCATTTCTCTGCTCTCCATGTGTATCGCGCCATTTTCACTCTGAGAGAAGTGATCATGTGACCATGTACATCATGTGTACATGGTGTATAATTGTGGAAAAAGTGTTTCTATTGTGCTTTTGCCATATATTAGAATATCGAAACGTCTAAAAAAGCACCTCATGAAAGCGTACTTTTTTTTTATCGATATTTGAGTGTTTTTATTTCGAAATTGAGGTCTTTCCATTAGCAGTTTTTTATTGTGCTATTTACATTTTGCGACTTTCCAAGGACAATGGAAAGGCAACTACTGACAGACTCAACAATTCAACAGTTTTCCTCAGTCATTTCAACATATATATAATAGATAAAGGAAGAGTGTTCCATAAAGAAGCAGCTCTATATACAACAGTGCTTTTCCTTGAATTCATGTGTATGTGTAGGTGAGGAGGGGGGAGCGGGGGTTCTCTATTTCATTTTATCACATGAAGAGTGACAGAATGAAGTAATGAAAAAGAGAATCTGAGGTCAAAAAGTGAAGTACTACGACAGACGGATAATTCACAGCCACTTTTTCATATACCACAAGACAAGTGATATGAACAAAATCAAATATGTTTTTTTTATTTTTTTATTTATTTTTTATCTAGTACACTGAAGTCCTGGATATGATTGTTGTTAAAATATCATGCAGGACTTAATTAATCTGTAGAGCTGTCATAAAAATCAGGGGAATCCTTGTTGTTGGACTCCCATGAGACTCGGCACTGAA
Organism: Siphamia tubifer; assembly: GCA_020466265.1. Classification (NCBI taxonomy): domain Eukaryota; kingdom Metazoa; phylum Chordata; class Actinopteri; order Kurtiformes; family Apogonidae; genus Siphamia; species Siphamia tubifer. The sequence goes on from CM035799.1 coordinate 34,459,437, forward strand.
CATCTGAAGGCAAATGCATTCAAGTCTTCAGTTTTGAAATGGTAAAACTACGAAACAATACAAAGAAATGAGACAGCAACAAGCAGGACTTACTCTACATATTTAATAAGGAACGGCTTTGCAGTGAAACAACTTGGGATCTTCAGAGCTTTGAAATAGAAACATTTAACTGTCTATTTAATCATCAACGTTAAGAGTCCTGAAGGTTTGACCTGAAATTCATTTATGATGCACCGACAAAAGGATCATTAAAGACTTCATTCATTCATTCATTCATTCATTCATTCATTCATTCATTCATTCATTCATTCATTCATTCATTCACATTGTATTTATGATGAATAAACAGGTAGTATCAAATCACATTTTCCATTTCAGTAGGTCTACAAAATGAAACAATTCAGCCAGGATGAAGAGTATCACAAGGATTTAATCCACAGTGAAATAACCTGCTGATATTAGCACATATGTTCTCACACTGGTTTACAATTAGCATACCTTTAATGGATTTATAAATGGTCAAAAAGGAAGCTTATAATAGGGCTGTAAAGACATTAGCAACAATTCAGACAGTAAAAAGTACTTTAAGAATGCTTCAAATAACCATAATTAAAAAAAAAACAATATTAAATAATAATTAAAACTGTTAAAATCAACACATTAACGCGTCATGATTAATGTGATTAAAAATGTTCACGTAATTCAGTGGAACAGATTTTACAGTTGTTTTGTTGAAACTGTTGAACTGTTGACTAAATAAGTTACTTGCATATATATTCAGATTTTTGCATATATTTGGGATATTTTATCACATTTTTTTGGTGTTTTTTTTCTATATTTTAGAATAATTTTTTAAATAAGTTTAAAATTTTTCATAGGTTTTTTTGGCGTTAGTCTTTTATTTGGGTGAATTTTAGGGGATTGTATGCTTTTTTGTGTATTTTTTCTCTGTACTGTTGTGTTTGTGAGTGTATTTTGGTTATTTTATGAGAAATTTGAGTCAAAACAGTCAGCCGGCATCGTGTTGTAATCATGATCAAGCAAAATTAATACAAGGCAACCCTGTGATTAATCTGATTAAACATTTGAATAATTTGACAGCCCGAATAATAATAAAAAAGACAAAAATTATAAAGAATAATAAAAAAAAAAAAACCCTCACAGCTCCTAATATGTGCTAAAGCTAATGCTAATGCTAGGTGTTGTGTGACAGTGAAAAGGCTACAGTAACTTTATCGAAGGACATATTCACAAAATTAAAGTTAAGGACATGAGAAAAAGCCAATCTAAGGAAAACCAGCTAATGCTAACCAATGCTAACTGGTGGTTAGTTGATTGTGCTAGCACAGCATTTAAATTATGGTATGAATTAAATAAACTTTCCTGATTTAGTGTCAGTTACTAGTAAACTTTCTTTATGGTTAACATTAGGTTGGTACAGGTTAACTTTTTAGCACAACCCAGTTCACGTCGTTTCTGTTGTATTTGCAGGTGAGAACAAAACACTGAAAATAATGCAAGCTAGATTGTGTGGTTCTTCACTTTTATTAAATTTAAAGTATATACACACCTCCTTTATTTTATAGGACTTACAACTTAGCACAAGAATATGACCAAAGAAGTCTGTACCGACAGACACAAACACTACCCACCCCAGGCTTCACTGTTTTGAATCTATATATAAAATAAACTAATACTCATTAAAATCAACATTTTTATTTGCCTACTGTAAATGTGTCACATCAAGTGCTCAGTTTTGTAAAACGTATAGACGGTGTCAGCTATGGAGCCAATTTTTACATGCTCTTGGAAATAGCACATCACAGACATCCTGAAGAAATATTTAAGGAAATCACTTACGATATTGCATTGATATATATTTTTTTGATATTCACTTTCTTTTTGCATGAGTTCTGAATGTGTATGGACTATGGAAGTCTTATAACTTTTATAAATAATACATTTATAACTAAGCCATGTTAAGATTTCTCCCTCTCTTTGCACCTTTACTTTTTGTTATGTCTTCAGTGTTCTTTATGTGCAAAAATCCATAAAAATACATTTCAGATTCATGTTAAACACTTGAGAATCAGTATATAGTATCTAGTGTTACGTCAGGTTATTGAATTGTCTTAGAATAGTGGAATATTCTGACTGCAGTGGGACTCAGGAAAATTAAAGAAAATGGAATGTTATATTTAGGAAATATTTTAAAATGTGGTTTTAGTGATTCACAATGTGTTGTTTTATTAGGGGAGGGGGTATTGTTATTTGTTTTGTTTGTTTATTTGTCCTTCCATCTGTGTATCTGTTTGTTCATCCCACAGTACAGCCATTTAAAATCATGTGACCTTTATTTTCACCTTTTAAGGTCACTGAAGGTCAAAGGTTATAATGTTATTTTGAAGCCCATGCCAGATTTCCTATCTGTCAATAATAGTAACTAAGTCTCTATCTCCACTGTTTTTTTTTTTCAGTTCAAGTCTATTTGTGTTTTTTAGGTATTGGACCCAGTGACCCCCGACCTCTTGGGTCAACAATAGGTCAAAATCTATACACACTACATGCAGAATTAAAAGATCATCATATTGGTCCTCATTGGAAGTCTATATGAATAGTTCCAAGGTTACATCCAAAATTAAATTTGGACATTTATTGTGACCTTTGACCTAGAGTCTTCAAATGTATCCTTCATGTTCTGATGTCAGTGCACATCAACAGTGAGAGCAAAAAGAAGCTACATGTAAAACTGAGTATACAGGAATGAAAAGAACATTCCTCATTTGCTGATCAGGAATCTGATCACTGTGAAAACACATTCTTGGTGACCTTGACCTTTGACCTAAATTCACTAAAATTTAATTGGAAATATTCTGGACCACTTTGGATCTAATCTGTAAATTTCATGGAAATTGGTCCTGTAGTTTTTGTGTAAAGTTGCTGATTATTAGATGGACAAATTCTGGGGTACCAAGAAAACTAGCTATATTGTTTTACCCTCATGTGGAGCTGAATCAGGTTCAGTGAGACACTTTACGAATGAAGTAAGGAAATAATGACAGCTCCAATTCAATAGCGCATTGATTAATGTATTCTGAAAGGTACATTTAATTTGGTTACATTAATAGTTCACTGGTATACAGTGTTCGTGAACCACCTACAGCACAAGATACTGCTCCAAATTAGCAACAGACTGGAAAAAAAATGACCCTCTATTAACAAGTAAATGACAAATTAATACAAGATAATATTCCTGAATTAAGCTAAATAAATAAATATATATGTGAGTGGAAGAAGTGAAAATTACCTTTGTAAAATTTCTGAAAATAAGATTTTAAAGATTTATTATTCATTATTAATATTGAATTAAGCAAAATAATAATATTGAATCACACAAAAAGCTATATTGAATTAAAATTTAATTGAGCAAAAATTATCTTGCATTAAGCAAAAAATAATAATCTTGAATTAAGCAAAATTCTTACCAAGATAATTTTCACCTGTTCCATTGGCAGATTTTTTTTTTTCTTGATGCAAGATAGTTTTTTACTTAATTAAAATTTCTCAATGGAAGAAGTGCAAATAATTTTGGTAAGACTTCTCAAAATAAGACTTTTTAAAGTTCTATTATCCATCGGCAGATTTTTAGAAAATCATATTTTTTTTGCTTGAATTAACCAAACAAATCTTGAATTAAGCAAAAATAATAGTAATCTTGAATTACACAAAAAAACCAATATTGAATTAAGTAAAAATGTAACCAAAATAATTTGCACTTGTTCTAGCGGCAGATTTATTTTTATTTATTTATTTATTTTTTTTGCTTGAGTCAAGATTTTTTGTCGAATTGAAACCAAAAAAACATCTCCCAATGGCACAAGTATCCTTTCAACATGTAGTCATTTAGCAGCTTTTCAGCCACTGTGATGAAGTCATCAGCTGACCTGTGGGTCTTTGTTCTCTTGTCCTTCCATCCATAAAACATATTGAATCCATCTGTCAATGCAGCCATTGGCGGCCTCATCAAATTGTACCAATCCATATGTCATAGTGCACTGTAACCCGTGCGGTGGTAAAGTCCAGGGCCAATGGCGGCTTTTCTTCTTTTCATATCGACATCTTCCAGTAAAAGCGTGATTGGTGAAAGCGTATAGAAGCAGGTTGGCTCTTTCTCACTTCGTCAGTAATGACTTTATTTTTTACAGCGTAAATGAACCTTGTGTGTTTCTGCTCTGTACTTCTATGTTGCTCAACAACACAGCAGCACCACTTTACATCCTTTGCTTATTTGCATCATTTGAAAAATATAAAATGGACTATAACAGAAAAACGTGTACGCATGGAGACTTTTACTTATTAAATTTAATAAACAACTTTGTGTTTTCACTGACAGTTTTTTTTTAATGTTGCAATTGTAAAATTTGTTGCTGTTAATTCTGTAGTAATGGAATGTTCTGTCCCTAACTGAGGGAGCAAACCTAAAAACATCTTAGGGTCATGTCTGGGTTACCTATAGGTCAGAGGAAGTGAAAGTACATGAAGCTAACAGTGAGAAGTACCAGAGATAAAAAAAACTAAAAAAAAACCTGTTTCTGTTCAAAAAGTGCTGTGCTTTGTAATATAAATTGTTATACGGTAAAGCAAAAGTGGCAAAAAAATCTATACCCCCCCCCCCCCAGATAAGTCTACTTGAAAACAGGAGCAGCTGAAGGTAAAATAAGAAGTGATTACAGATTTAAATTGTCCCAGATAGTTTTGGGGACTGTTCAGCTGTACTACTTGTAATCTGTAATCTGTTACTTGTTACTGTTATTACCCCCCACCTTCCACTGATCAACACCAAATTCTTATGACGTGTTACTTGGGTCAATATCAACATGTCCTGAAAATTTCAGCCAAATCTATCCATAACTTTTTGAGTTATCTTGCCCCCCCCCCCCCCAAAAAAAAAGTGGGAGGTAGGTAGGTTCTTTTTTTGTCTGATTGTGTGTTTGTCAACAACTTTATGCAAAAACTACTGGACCAAATCCCACTACATTTTGGTGAAGTTAGGTCAAGGTCACCAAAAATTAGTTTTCACAATGACCAGACAAAATTGGTAATTTTTCATGATTTTTAAAAGATTTGAGGGGTAGTATTTGGGGCATTGGAAGGGAATCAGGCCTTTTACATGTAAAATTTGACTATTTTTATGAAAAATTCACGGTACGAAAGTACTTCTGGAATGAATGAATTTCGTAATTAGAGGTACCACTGTACTTTTATTGCTCCCTGGTGCAATGTTTGTAATGTTTTATGCAAAGTGCTTTGAATTGTCTTGTACATGAAATGTGCCATAGAAATAAACCTGCCTTGCATTGAAATTATGAGTGAAAATGCAACACTATTGAACATGCACCGAGTAAAATATTACTGAAAATTGGTTAGTAATGCTTTACACTATTGCTACTATTACACTACTTTTTTTTTAAATAAAAAAAAAAAATTCTAGTTTAATTTTATTATTTACCTCTATGATAATTTGCACTGCTTTACTTCCTTTTTGTACTTTTTCTGTGAGCTCCTGTAACAGTGAATTTCTCCTGTGTGAGATCAATAAAGTCTTATCTCATCTCATCTCATCTCATCTCATTTCAGCAAAAAGTAATCTGTTATTGTAATGCATTACTTTTGTAACACATTACACTGTACATGTTTACTGCTATTGCTAATAATAATAATTGATTAACTTTCTATAATGCTTTTTAAGGCACCCAAAGCACTTTACATTATTCATCCATTATTCATTCGCTCTCACATTTTCCCTCCGGTGGTGGTAAACTACATTTGTCGTCACAGCTGCCTACTCAAACAAATCTTTTCCTCATGTGTTTGCGCTCACTCCAGGTCGTCTGATCTTCGATAACTTGAAGAAGTCCATCGCCTACACACTGACAAGTAACATCCCAGAGATCTCGCCCTTCCTCCTCTTCATCATCGCCAGCGTTCCTCTTCCTCTGGGAACCGTCACCATCCTCTGTATCGACCTGGGCACTGACATGGTGAGCAGCAGGGAGAGTAAACAAGAAATTCTTCCATTTACCGCCGAAATAACTTCATGTATTTTTCATCATTAATAAGTTCTGCTTTCTAAGTAATCATCACCAATTACCACGGACTCGAAATGTGTTTTTTAGTTTGTGTTGCAGTGACTGTTATTGAGCAGATTTCACATTTCTACACTACATAGTTTTTTTTTTAAATCAAATTCTGTCTAAAAGATTAAAGTAACTGGTAAAGTACTTCTACACACACACCAATTACAGAACAAAACAAGTGTTTGTTCTTGTGTGTTTTGTTGTGATAGTGTATATTCCAGGGCAGTCTAATGTGCTCAAAGCTACGTTCTCACTAATTTTGATTCTCAATGAAGGGATTGTATTTATTAGCGTGCTGCTTAGCTCCAGGCAAGCTAAAGGTGACATTATGGAAAACAGTTTTAATACCAGTGTCAAATGTAAGTGCCTGAAGGTAAAAAGAACAAAACGTGTGGTTTAATTTGTACTTTCTGTCATTGGTAGAAATTCTCTTTTGGCTCACTGCCGACGTCCATTTGTTCAAGCAGAACAAAGAGCGGGTGACGCTCACACACAGATTTACATTTCACAGCTCTGCCATTTCCAGATGCCAGTCTCTCCATTGTATTTCCAGCAGCAACAAAAAGAGTTGCTGGCATGCCGTTCGCCTGAGGGGCGTAATCCATCATTACAAAAGAAAGGAGGCATGGGATGAATATATTCAAAGAGACTTGTTCACTTGTGTTCATAACTTTAACTTTAATTTTTTCTCGATCTCAGACACCAGACATTAGTACGCCGCAGAAATGACTCTGCATACATCTGAATGACGAAAAGCCAAAAATGCACAAGTCAACTTTTCCGACGCCAGAAACCTTGTTAACCCGCCGCAGATGAAAGCTAAAGGCGAGCAGCGTGTTCACCGTTCCAATAAAGCAGTTTTACTTACTCTGCTCAAGTCGACACAGAAGTTGAACTTGTTTAGTTTTGTAGCAGCGGGACAGATTTGTTCATGTTGACAAATATTTTCTTAACCAAATGAGATCAGAGACATAGAATGTTCTTTATCGGCTGGATTTTGTCTCTAAAGATGTGATGATGGAAGTATAAAAGCACCTAATTTGCGTGGCTGATTTGCATATAAAACCCCTTCACTTCAAAGGCATGTCTAGTCTATTTAATAACTGCTGGTGGAATGAACAGCTGCATGTCTGCTTTGAAGAGAAGGGACCTGAAAATGAAAATGATTTAAATACCTAATAAAGTACCTGAGAAGAGTTTTATAGTACAGTACATGAGTAAAAGTACAAATTTCCCATGTCTGCTGGTGAGGTTGTTAACAGCTTGTTAACAGCTTAGTTCAACTACAGGCTACAGGCTGGAGGGCTCTGCTGAGATTTAGCAGTGACAAGCTGCACTTGGAGTCTGCTATGATTATTTTTAGCAAGCACTGCCATTTGGAAAAAGGGATGGCTGCAAAAGGATGTTTATCAAAGCAAGATGTGGCACACTTAAGAATGCTTCCAGTGTGAGAGATTGGATATTGTGCAAACACACACACAGACAGTGCCAGACATCTTTTTTTTTTTCCCCTCCTCCCCTTGTTGGTCACGGCAGCGCGACACCAAAGCAAACTGGATTTGTAGACCACTGAGCACATGGTCGCTTTCACACAGTGCCACATAGTCCACCTGAAAGCCGACCTAAGTCAAGAGATTTCCTGCCCTAAGTCACACATATTGCTTTGTTGCTTACCTGGTAAACCCTGTCGATATTAGCTCTTTATTACAGGGACCTCTTTCCCCTCCCATTTTATGAGGGTCTTGAAAATCACCATCAGTCTCGTCTCTCCCTCCTCTTGTCTCGTCTCCCCATCTCTCCCTCCATCACTGTCACCACTTTTTTTTTTCTGCCTTCTTCATGTCCCTTTTTCCATCTTTCTCCTTTCACACGGTGATTGAATGCAGAATTATATTAACCCTTTACTATTCTGCAGTGCTGTCAAATGTTTAAAATAATTTTAATCAGATTAATCAAAGGGTTGCATTGGGTCAATTTTGATTACGGTAATCATGTCAACTGTTCTGTCTCAGGGGTTTCCCACAAAATACACTAAGAAAAAAAATGTGAGAAAAAAGTACATATAAAAAAATGTTAAAATCCACCGAAAGAAATCAACAACACAAAAAAGTGATGAAAAGTCCAAAACATATTCAAAAATTCTTCTAAAATACAGAAAAAACACAAAAAAGTTGACAAAATATCCAAAACATATGCACAAATATAAATATATATGCAATCAATATGTTTATTCAACAGCTTGAACAAAACCATCACTGTCACCACTTCTTTTTTTCTGCCTTCTTCGTGCCCTTTTTCCATCTTTCTCCTTTCACACGGTGATTGAATGCAGAATTATATTAACCCTTTACTATTCCGCAGTGATTTTAGCTTAAAACTAGTGCTGTCAAATGTTTTAATCAAATTAATCAACCCGCATTGGATCAATTTTGATTAATCATGTCAACTGTTCTGTCTCAGAGGTTTCCCACAAAATACACTTTCTTCACAAAAAAGTGATGAAAAGTCCAAAACATATTCTAAAACTCTTCTAAAATACAGAAAAAACACACAAGAAACTAACAAAATATCCAAAACATATGCATAAATATAAATATATATGCAATCAACATGTTTATTCAACAGTTTGAACAAAACCATCTCTGTCACCTCTTAAAACTAGTGCTGTCAAATGTTTAAAATGTTTTAATCAGATTAATCAAAGGGTTGCATTGGGTCAATTTTGATTAATTATGTCAACTGTTCTGTCTCAGGGGTTTCCCACGAAATACATTAAGTTTGATCACTTTCATTTGATATGTGACAAGTGGACATGCATTAATGTGGGAGCTGTTGGTGTTACTAACCATAAAGACCAAAACATCCACCATCAACCAAAACAATCTACTGATCTAAACTATTGATCCACTAATCTTATCAATTGATTTAAATAATTGGTGTAAAATAGTTTTTTTTTTGTCTTTTCAGTCATGAGATATGACATATTTGGACGTTTAGAGGCTCCATAGTTACTGTGGCAACACCATCATCTTCTATGACTTTGATTCATGAGTAAAAACCATAGTGTTAGATCAATGACAGTGGATGGAAGTGCATGTTTTATGTTGAGTTAATAATATATTTTACAAAAAAAGGGGACTTTTCTTAATTTTTTTTTTCTGTTTTTATATAATAACCTTTGAATTTACTCTGTACTGTATAATAAATGATGATCAATCAATTAGAAAGGATTAAATAGAGAGAAGAATTCATTTGGGAACTGCCACAAATGTCACACTGTGTCCTTATGGAATAAAATAATGTCTGCGTGTTGGTAAGAGGTTAACAGTAATTCATCCAGTCTGCCTTGTGTCTGGCGCTGTCATCGTGTCTTTGTACCAATGACAAATTCCTACACATTTATTGTACAAGCTGTATTAAACAAGCTATTTTTTTTTTGTTCTCCCCCTTTCCTCCAGGTTCCAGCCATCTCATTGGCTTACGAGACAGCTGAGAGCGACATCATGAAACGCCAACCTAGGAACCCCAAAACGGACAAACTGGTCAATGAACGTCTCATCAGCATGGCCTATGGACAGATAGGTTTGTCCTCTCGGGGCTCGTAACCTCTGTGTACCGCAGCTCTTAAACGTGAATCACAGTGACAGGCCAGCCGCAGTAAACTTATGGCAATAATAAACATCGCAGGCATAAAAAACAATAAATATGGACGTTTATCATAAATTCTGGCATTTCATAGTCTGAGCTGTACCTTTGTAAATGTTTTAGGTAGGTGGAGAGAATGTTATCCAGTCAAGAGTCTCACAGGTTTCCTCTAATTGGAGTAACATTTATCATAATAATAATAATCATCATCATCACAATAATAATAATAATAATAATAATAATAATAATAATAATAATAATAATAATAATTATTATTATTATTATTATTATTATTATTATTATTATTATACATTTTATTTGACCGGCGACTCATACAGGATGTACCCCGCCTTCACCCATTGTAGCTGGATTCAGATAATGAGACATTTTATTTGTAATGCATTTTACATTTTTTAATTCAAACCTCAAAGCGCACAGTGAAAGATAAAATCAAAAAGATAAACTCAACACTCAAAATCAACACATTAAAATCAAACAGTAAAATCGTTTGTATAAAGGAAGGTTTTAAGTCCTTTTTTAAAAGCATCCACCGTCTGTGGAGATAATAGAGTTGAGTGGAGAAAACATCATAAAAATAAATAAAAACATAATAAATATGAATCATAACTGACAGAACACAAAACAATGCTGATGGGAAAGAAAACCAAAATATCAAAAGGATTGAATCAGAAAAACTCTTGAGTACCCCCCTCCTCACCAAATGTGCCAATAAAAGCACACTTGTAGAATATCAAAAAAATGTTCATACAGTTTGTTTTTAACTCTTACATTTGTTTCCATTCCATCAACTTGAGCTAGAAATGAAAATACCAAATACTCATTTTTGTTATGCAAAAAACAAATTACATCCAAATTGGATCAAATATGATTAGTTTTTTGCAGCCTTTCATGTGTCAATGATTCACACCAACATTGGTTCATTTGCATTATTATTTCACATCCATAATACAAACTATTAAATTATATATATTTTGTTATTTTTTTATTTGCTGCAAAAAACTCCAAAAGAATTTTGTTTGGTTTATAATGTGCAAATTTTAATTGTTGACTAGAATTTTAAAGATTATGCAAAAACAAATAGCTTTTGAATTCTTACCCTATTTAAAAAAAAAAAAAAATGTCAACAGAAATTCAAAATGTGCGTATACAGCACACCTGGGTACTGGAGGGTTAGTGACATTTTAGTACATGAGATTAAAAAAAAAAGTTGTATATGAAGCAGGAAGTAAATCTACAAAACTATTGGAATATAAATTGAAAAATCATCAGCATTGAATAATGTTTAGAAAACAAGGGATTCAGTTACAAATTCAACAAAATATAGGACAGGAGAGATACATAAATATTTCGAAACATATTACGTATTCTCAACCAAAGGTCTCGTCATCTGAATCCACTTTATCCTCACTAGGGTCATGAGGGTCACTGGGGGCCTAATCCAGCTACAATGGGTGAAGGGGGGGTACACCCTGTATGAGTCTCCAGTTCATGTCAGGGCTGAACATATATAGACAAACAATCACTCTCACATTCACACCTATGGACAATTTAGATTAACTAATTAACCTATCAGTGCATGTCTTTGGATGGTGGGAGAACATGCAAACTCCACACAGAAAGGTCTGGTGTGGGATTCAAACCAGGGCCCTTCTTGCTGTGAGGCATGAGTGCTAACCACTGCACCATGGTGCCGCCCTCAACCAATGTTAAATGGTTAAAATCTTATAATTCCATTTTTAGATTCTTTAAAAGTACCAAGAGAGTTGAAGAAGCAGCTATTTCTACTTAATCACAGTCATGTGTCACTAGCAGGATTCTCCCTTGAATAGATACTTCTTCATCTCTGCCTTTACACAGTTTTGGAAATACTGAAAAATCAAAAGGTGGCCCAATTTTATAGACTGCTAAATAGGTCAAACTATGATTCGGCTGCACTGGATGGGGTACAATTTAAAGCCAAACATGCTGAAAACAGACGGCCATTTGAACCTACTCCCACGATGAACACCGTCGGGGCACAACTTTTGCAGGTCACGTCACGCTGACAAAAAAGGCTTGTGACATCACGCCATTTAAGCATCAGCAATGAGCCTTTGAATAGTCTGATTCAGAGTGACACTGTGCAAACGCAACAGAAGGATGAAAAATAATAAGAAGTCAGGAACATTTCAGGCACCAGTCAGCCACAGTGAGGAGAAGTAAACACAACTGACGCAGCCAGTATTCCCACCACTAAAGACAGTAATGATAACGTCCAACCACATAAACACTGACCTGTGGGGAATTTCAATTTAACATCGTAATAAATGAGACTATTAAGAGCTGCCTCCACCCGGGTTGATCAGTGCTTGTGAAGCCTCAGTGTATGCGAAGACTTTAAGCTCTGAAATGAGATGTCCATCATGTTGAAAATGTTACGCCCACTCTGACAAAACGAATTTGCCAACGTGAAATTAAAACTCACTAGCGGCTATTATTGCGGTCCTCAGTTGTCTGGAGCCATCAGCTTAAAGAATAGCAACACTTGAGAGGGCAGAGAAAGGAATGCATCATCACCTGGGTTGTTGCGGAGTTCATTATTGGGTGTCAAACAGCAGGTGCACTAGTGGGAGCGTACACAGCTACGACAGATCATAAACATTCACTGACTAATGCAGGTTATGGAAGGAGATGAGATAGTCTGCTTTTAAAGGAGCTACAGGGGGTATTCATGTTTTTATTGACGTTTTATTTATTTTTTTTAATATATATATATATATATATATATATATATATATATATATATATATATATATATATATATATATATATATATATATATATACAAACACAAAATAACTCCAATCCCAAGACACAAACTGAAATGATAAAGAAAAGTCTCCCCTGAAAGCGTCAGCTCCATAGAAGTATCCGCCGAATATAAATATATCAAGTCGCATAAAGACATTCATGCAGTCCACATTATGTAGTCCAGAAGCAACCCATAGTCATACCTGCCAACATTTGAGTAGCAGAATCTGTATGCAAAAAAAGTGCTGAAAAAAATCAAAGCACAAGTATGAAAGAAAACAAACATCGTGCATTTTCTTATTTAAAGTTTTTTTTTTTTTTTTTACAAACATTCAAAAGATGTTTTATTTAATGACATATAAGAGTGTTGTTGTCTTAGTATTACAGGTTTTTTTATTATTAGTTTAATTCATTTATTTTTTAATAATTTTAAATTATTTAATTTGCCTAAGTGTTTCATCTTAAGATATTTAATTACCCCACCCCCTGAAAGGGAAGAGGGGCAATTGTTTTTGGTTCGTTCTTTTGTCTTTCTAAGGCATTTTCAGGAAAGGTTCAAGGTGGTTCAGATTAAATTTATGTGAACGTAGGTCAAAGGTCACAGTCAGTCACTAAAAATATGTCAGGTGACACACGGTCAGGCCAGGGCAAGGCAAAAGAGTGGTCAAAAAACAGGCGAGAGACAAAGCCAGAAATGCACAAAAAGAGGACAATCCAAAATTCTTTACTAGTGTACAGGCGTGGGTCAAAACCAGGATCAGAATCCAAAACAGGGCCGATGAGGGTGAGGTAAACTCTTTATCCAGGAACAGGCACAGGGTCAGGTAACAGATGACAACAAGGGATAGACATTAGTGAGGACAAGACCAAAATCAAAACCACTTATTCACTTCATACATAAAGACAAACTCGCACGACACAAACACAGGAGGAGCTTATATAGGGTCCAAAACAGTTGAACCACATGAGGTGAAATTAAGGGGCGGGACAACACCAGTGACAGGAAGTAAAACAAGACATAGTGAAATGAACCAACATGAAAAAAATAAAAGCCCAGACAATAATAACAACAGAAAAACAGGAAGACAAACAGAAAATGTACAAAGCAAGACACTAAGAGTCCAGAATGTAACAGTTTTAACTGTAGCCTGTTTTGTTCATAAAGCCTAATAGATCATGGCATCTTACTTGATCATTTAAACCAGGGGTCTCCAAACCTTTTCCTGTGAGGGTCACATAACTCTTCCCTTTTCTGATGAGGGGCCAGGGTCAGTTTGTAACAGAAAAAGTGTGACGATTGCATTAGTGCCTAAATGTAAAAATGTATTGTTTTCCAGAAAGCCACAATCAAATAACCCTCTCTGGGTTCTTCACAGAAAAAAGTCCATGGAACATAATCTTCTTCGTCTTAACAGGTCCAAGTTCAGCTTAGTTGTCAGAGCAGAATCTCTGACTTACATGACTCATATGAGCGTTTGTCAAAGTTCTTGTGTGAAACTAGTCACTAACTAACAGTTAATAATGAAAATAGTTCAAAACAGAGAAATATTTTATTGCAAAAGTACAACTGTATTATCAAATACAAATACACATATATGAAAAAAAAAATCAAAATGCTCTCTGGTATTGTTCAGGGGGCCGGACCAAATGTGGAGGCGGGCCGCATCCGGTCCGCGGGCCGCAGTTTGGGGACCACTGATGTAAAGAGTTTGCGGTTCATCCTAGTTTGAAAAAGTAGGGACCCCCCAAATAGCATCTTGCTTGGGGCCCCCACAAAGCTAGGACTGGCCCTGCTGATATTGCCCTGCTTATTATAGTGTTTGTACATTATGTTTTTTTGTTTTCCTCAGGCTCTATTCCAGCTGGACTAGTGTAAACCACATATCTGCGTTTCATGGCGCAGATGCTCTAAGGATAAGCAACGTCTGTGTTGTATTTGAACTGACTGACATTATATTCCAGAAATGACACCTTACACGTTACTATTAATAAGCTCCCACGTAATAACTATTGAACCTGTTGAAAGGCTGGAAAATATTCTTCATGACATGCTGCCATGCCTGTCATCCATCGAGTCATCTCTGCAGACTTTGCTCTGGCTTTGAGTTTGCGGCTTCTGTAAATGGGTCTCCATGCTGTTACATGAGCCTCCTGTATTTGCATCCAAAGTGCTGTCATTTATAATTGCCAGCACAGCCTCCAAAATTCTTGATTGGGAAAAGCAGAATAAAGGAGCAGAGAGCACGAAAAGTGTTGCAAATCACTCCGAATCAAAAAGATGTTGATTCGCTCAAGCTAATATCATTAGGTGACCTCTGTGTTTATTGAAAATGGAGGGCATTTGCAGTGGGTTTTTTACCTCAGAAATTATGGACATGGTGGATTTGCACAGGATTAAAGCCTTGTTTGCACAGGACGAATATTACCTGGGGACCTTGGTGATTGAGGAAATAATGCTTGTTTTTTATGCTGCAAATTAGCTCAGGATAAGAATTTAAAGGCATTACTGGCCAGATATGTTGTGAAGTCTCACGGCTAGTACTAAACGACCACTTACACATTGCTGTTAAGTGTCAACGGGACTTAAGGAGCACACATGACTGCTGCAATTATTACAAATGATCACATATCTCCAAGTGGTACTAGGCCTGTGGTACTTCATCTGATTTCCTTAGTTTTGTTTATTTCAGTCATATATTCACTTCAAAGCAGCAAAAGAAAAGAATACAGAATTTGACTGAAAAATGCTCAAAGCTTATTAACGCCCGCCTACTATGCATCTTTTGCTACACAATTCATGATATCAAGCGGATAGAGAAAAAAGAAACAAAAAAATACATAAATATATATACACATACATGACCCCCCCCCCAATTGCAGCCATAACTCCTAAATAAAAATGCACATAACTTTATACTATATTATCTTAATGTTGTTATGTAAACTAACTAACATGGCTATTCAAAAATGGTGGATTTATTAATTATTATCATTATTATTATTGATAATAATTTGGGCTGTCCGAATTAATGCAAAAGAATCCATCATCATGATTAATCTGACTAAAACGTTTTATACATTTAATTCATCTGGACCAGAATAACTCTCACTGTATCTGTCAATGCATTTTGGACAGTTTGCTCCAGTAGAGTTAATGTCGTGCCTGTGCTTATAGTCAGTTTATCCAGTAGTGACAGGCAGCAGAAGCAACACATAAAGATGAAAGACACTGAGCAGCACATTGGCCTCTAGATGGAAATATGAGGATGAAAAAAAAAAAAAAAGACAGAACAGTCGACCCACAAAAACTACAAGACATACTCGGCAGGAAGGAGTTTTCTATTCACTGAAGCAGTTCTGAATAAAACAGCATATTAAAGGTGGAGTACGAGATCTTAGAAAAACGGTTCCAGCAGCTACATTTTGAAAATACACAATTCAAAAGTCCAAACCCCTTTCTTTAGACATCCCCCGGAACTATGCCTTCAAAGTAATGGCACATATAATGTTTGTTCCTGAGGGTTCACAAATGCTGCACAGCAACAATTCACTCGGCTCCATTTTCAGCTCCGGTAATAGTGCAGCTCTGGCTCCTGCTCCAGCTCTGGTCCATACAGCCGCCCCCCCAGTTCTTACAGAACAGCCTCACTTCATACCTATCGGTCTAATGTTACAATTACTACTGATTTATGTTGGTGACTAAATAGTTTTTTGGTGAACTTTGCATCCTAATATTGCTAATATAACTAGCTTAGCTCTGGCTTTATTTCCTGTACTAGTGCTCCAAACCTCTGAGAATGCACAATCCATGCAGGAGGGGCACAAACAGAGGGGGAGGGGCCGCTGACAGTTCAATCATTAAAGGTGTCATTCTGCTGAAAACCACTTTTCCATGCTCCTTTTGGAATCTGATGGGTCACCCCGACTTACCAACACATGCTGCCTTTGACAGTGGTTTGTCACCTCCACTGACTGCATACCCCATTCACAGAAAACAACAAGAGGAACAAGGGACCCAGAAAAAGCCGGTCCATCTGATGTCAGATGGACTTTAGCGTCACCCACATGGGGTTAAACCTGTCTTCCATCACAGCAAATCTGAAGTCGCATTAGCATTAGCATCTACAAAAGAAAACTTGAAAAAAATGGCAGATCAAACTGGTTCATGTGCCTCGTTTTTTTTCCTGCACGTTTTCAGAACAAGGAACGGCACAAAAACCTAGGTGGATGATACTCTGGTAAAGGCAAACACATACAGAGAGCGAGAAGGGAGAGGAAAGTGTTCCTTCACACATTCTGAGCCAATCAGAGATGCCTAATCACCACGTCATGGACATGTATGAGGAAGTATCTGGTTGTTGTTTGACCTCAAGTCATTTTTCTACCATGCAAAAACAGCATTCTTTTAAATAGAACCAACACACAATGTATTCAATAACAATGGAGAACACAGTAATATTAATGAAATAACCATGGAATGACACCATTAAGAATGGGATCTCAAAATGATTGGATGTTGTTTTTTCAGTCCTGTCAGTTGCATGGGTGAGTATATATATATATATATATATATATATATATATATATATATATATATATATATATATATATATATATATATGTATATATATATATATATGTATGTATAATTTTATTTTATTTTTATTTTGTGTGTGTGTGTGTGTGTGTCACAGCATTTAATTAATTGGTTATAATTGGCATGTGAAGGGGATTTTAAGTAATATAGTAATAATGCTTCCAGGAAAACATCTTGCATGAAGCACACCTTAGTCGGGGATTCTGCTCGCACTAAGGATAATGTGTTGCCCAGCTTGTACAAACATGTTCAGTGCAGAAATATTCACTTCTTTCTTGAGTCTGTTTTCTCATGCATTTTCTCATGCATGTGTGACCAATATAGATGAAAAATGACTTATTAATCTCTCCCAACATTGTTTGGCAAAGATTATTGTCATCTGTGTGTGTGCCCGCAGAGACATATAATACTATAACTCAATGAAATTACATGGGCCTGTACATATAGCTAATGCACTTCAAATCACATTATCGGTTATAACTCAAGAACAGAGGGTCACAGAACTTTCAGATTGGTACCAAACAATGCGGAATGAAGATTTCTATAATTCTCATTGGTGGTGTCATCATCTACGACCAATACTTTTTGAGATATCTGGAGGTCAAAGGTGACATTTTGCAATATGAACTTGGTTAACACTGTTTGTGTCAAACATAGACATATTACACTATATCTTAATCAATACTGGATATATTATAATATTACCCGCACTGGCACATATATTATTATCAATGTTGCAAAAGGTCAAAGGTCAAGGTTGCATTTAGTAGAAAGGTCAAAATCACATTATTGGCTTTAATTCAAGATTGGGTTGTCATAGAAACTTCAGATTGACACACAATAGGGGCGAGATTAGACATTCTCTGAATACTTGTGTTTCATTGTGATTAATCAAAATTAAAACACAGCAACCCTGTGATTAATCTGATTACATTTTTTTTTTATCATTTGACAACCCCAAATACTACTACAACTACTACTAATACTACTACTACTATTACTAATAATAATGCAACAATCAACACTTAGAGAGTTTATTTAACTTCTTCTAGAGTGTATTTGGTCCCATTGTGTCCAAATTAACACTGCAAAATCTACAGTGCAGTGGCCCTGGAGCAGGCTGACAGAACAGCCAACCTGGGTGAAGTGTGTTGCCCAAGGACACAACAGCACATGACTGGGACACCCCTCCTGGCCCTCATGGCTGCCCACTGTCATTTAGTCAGTGACAGTGGTAGAGCTGGTTCTCTGTATTCAGTCAGTAGTCTGGAGTACCTCATCACCTTTTGGTCCCACCCCAGCTCACACAGAACCTCAGTGGGTATGACATAAAAAACCCATCAGGTATTGTACACAGCTTTTACTCAGTGGAGAATCTAAACAAGCAGGTATAGTCAGGTTGAGCTGCTACCATATGGAGGTAAAGCAGTGTTTCCCTCAGTACCTGACATGCAGCTCAGTTGGGAAGCAGTGGCGCTTGTGCGTAGAGCGTCAAACACATGACATTTCTGGAAGAAAAACCCATGTTGCATAGAAACAGCATATTGCTAGTGTTTCCACCCTTAAAAATGATCATTTTACACACATATTAACTAGCGCTGCTGTCATCTCTCCTCAAATGAACCCATGCTTTGGAGGTTTCTTCCTTTTTTACCTAACTACTACTTGTGGAAAGTTTCCAACAGTGGTAGGTGGTGGTATGGATATGATGGCCTTAACCCATAACAAGTCAGTGTGACATTTGTGGTGGTTCCTAAATGATTTTTTTCCCTTTACATTTAACCTACCTTAAGTCATTTCTCACCATTTATTGTAACATTAGCTTTTGTATTTTGGGATTTGTGTCATTTAAAAAAAAAATCACCTGTTTTCATATATTTAATTTACGAATCATGGAAATGTTTGTGAAAGTTCTGATTAAAATTGAGGGTTATCGTATCAAAAACAGAAAAAACCTGAAGAAAAGCTGACTTTTTAAGCAAACCTTTCATTAATTAAACATAAACCCAATGTCTACATTCACTGTTAGCAGGGGGTCCAGCGGTCAGAGAATAGTCAGGGAATTGTGAAAGTGGTCAGTGGAAAATTAGTAAACTCCAAAAGTCACATAACTATTTTACACCAGGATAAACCGATACTAAACAGTTCAGATGGTTTTGGTT
The DNA here is from genome assembly GCA_020466265.1 of Siphamia tubifer. NCBI lineage: Eukaryota > Metazoa > Chordata > Actinopteri > Kurtiformes > Apogonidae > Siphamia > Siphamia tubifer. Next base: position 34,478,789 of record CM035799.1, read on the forward strand.
GGCAGTGGTTTTCGGATCTTTATGACCTTAAAATATTTGTTGGCGATTATTATATAAATTATTTTAATCAACAATTGTCATTTTCAGTTCATTGTAGTTCCCTGTTAAAACTACAGATGTTCCCGATCAGACTTTTTTTCCACAGAGTTTGAGTTCTTTGATTTTGAGTGATCGGCCAATCTGGGGCCCAATTCTATAATACATTTAAAAAGCAGAGTGACTAAACAGATGAAGAATGTCCCTTTGTTTTATTCACTTTATTTTTATTTATCAAATTAAAGCCGTGAGCATCATGGCGCTTTCACCACTGCAGCCCAACTCATCTGACGAACCACGTCTATTGCTACAGCCACACCAAATGTGAATTTTCACGTGTACGCTTGTAACACACCGCCTAAACACCCGAGTTTGGACGCTAGATAATTCGTGGCCACTCTGAACACAAAACGTTGTACACTCCGAACGTGCAACGTCTGAGTCTGGATGCTGGATAAACACAGATTAACAAATCTGTCCTGCCATTTCGGTCTGTCCTCAACTATGGCTCAGATCAGTTGTTACTGCTCTGTACCTGCTCTGGAGGTCCCATACGTCTGAGGCCCAGACGCAGTCACTTTTGGGTTCACCCGATCCCGCAGAAATGCCTGTAGCACTGGGAATTCCACCACCTCATCCAGGAACTCTGTCTGGATGACGTCTGCTTTCACCAGTATTTCAGGCTCAGTTTTTCTTTCTGCCACCTTCCAGGTTGGTCAGAGCGTCATACATCATTCTATCACGATATTGTTAGCATCTCAACATTGATTGGATTTTCAAAACATGGTGTCATGCGAATTCGCCTGAAATGTTCAATACTTTCAACTCCAGCGTCCAGCTCCACTGCCCAGACGCTCCAACGCACCACAGAAACTCCTGCATCGTGCTGCAGAAACGCTTCCAATGCGCTGGCCCAGGTGAATCTGCGTACAAACGCGTCTCTCCATTGACTTTGTATGTAATCTCGACGGGCGGATGTGAAAATTCATGTTCGATGTGGTCGTACCATATGGGGAGGACATAGGGCTGCACGACATTGTAAAAAACTAAGATTGCAATTTTTTACAACCCAAAGATATATATTGCGATATGAAAAAAAAATACTGGAGGGATATAATAGCTGCGTGGTGATGACGTAAATGGTCAAACTTTTCTTTTTAGCGCCAAGTCTTCAGTTAACAATTATTTTCTCTTGTTTGTTGCTCATTTTTCAAAGTTGTTAACAGTGACTCACTGCAAATTGATTAAGAATGATTGTGATTGGTGGATCACTGGCTGCAGTGTGTCATGTACCCTTGAAATTAGATAAGAACACATTGAGTTAATTTGCCTCGTACATTGCAAGACCTGCGATTGTGATATCGATGCTCAAATGATATGGGAGCATATTGTTCTAGGATGAAACCACACCCGAGGATCTGCTGTGACATTCAGCGCTCATCCTGCTTTGATTCTCTACTGCTGACTTTCTGAAGCTCCTCCTTTGTTTTTTTTTCTGTGAACCGCACTGACAAATACTTTTTCCAACCTGAACTGCACCAACTTTATGGTTTCATTCATTTCTCCATCTTCTCTCTCATTCTACCACTTCGTACTTCACTGCCCTCACCTACTATCCTGTTTTCTATTCATTATAATATATATGTTAAAGACCATCTACCTCAAATTCAGGCCTGTGGGCCAAATCTGGCCTGCGGTATAATTATATTTGGCCCATGAGATCATATCAAATGTGCATTAGAGCTGGTCTGCTGCATGCACCTATAATACTACAAATGTCAGAATGCTTTGCTAGTGTGTTGGCATGGAGTCAAGACCAGCAAACGCCCCTCCTTTTCTGTGAACAGTCATTAACAACCATGCTACCAGTCAACTCAGGCATTTAATTCCGCCCCTCCTCACAAATGGACAAACAAAAGATGGACAACAGGAGCTTTGAAGACAGGTGGGAGGTAGATGATCTGTTCACAAATATGAAGGACAGACCTCCTGTCTTGACTTGTGTGGCATAAGAAGACACTATGAAATTAAATGAAGTTTTCAATTCATATTGACTTTGGCCCATGACTATATCTCAGTTTTTAGTTTTGGCCCTGTTATAGATCATTTACTGTTATTATTTCTATAGTGTTGGTTAGTTCATGAAATTTCATGATTACAAACCTGATTTTCACTGACGAACTCCTCCCATTAAAAACATGATTGTAGTCTTTGGACATCAATGGCAGCCAGTTAGTATATTATTTCCAATAATATTACATGTTATTTCCAATTGCTGATTAGGATGTCATATAGCCGATTCCTATGAAGTTGTGTTTCTGTTCATGTGATCAGGTCGGGACACCCTTAGTTAAAATTGAAGACTGAGAATAGTTTAATAATACACATAATACACATTCACCATATGACACAGAAGACACATTTATGGCTCCATCAGCAGTTGATGGCCACTAAACTGCATTTATTGTACTAATTTTAACACATTAATCAAAGCCTTCATATTCCCTGATTGCACATACTGAGTTTCAAATTGCTCACAGATGGTTTATTGTGCCATACCTGTATACTTATCGTGTACAGACATGGTACAACATCTGAATACTTATGGTTTAGTCCTTTTCCAAATGAGCCTTCTCAGTGTCTGTAAGCTGCTGCCTCCCCTACCTTTCTCCTGTTGGTGTCATGGAGCCATTTCAACACCTTTCTAAGGTGTCAGGATAGGCTTGGTGACTTGTGACAGTTTGGGAATGTGAAATACATCGTTATCCAAACAGCGCTTTGAATACTCAGTTATCTGAAAAAGTGTTTTATATTTGAAAAAGACATGAAAACCTTATTTCTCACATGCCCCCTTTAAAAGTCAAATTATGTGGAAATGATGATGAAGTATGCCTTTTTTTTTTTTTTTACACACAGCCTAGTGGGAACAGTGATCATAATTATGCAAAACAATTGGGATTTGCTGCTATAATTGCTATAAAAAGATGATTTAATGGTTGTTTCAGAACTAGGCAGCAGTCAGAAAAATATGCTGGCGTTGATGAAAGGAAATGATAAACTTGGAGGCCTGCACTTCTGACAGATTGTAGTTTGGAAAGGCTTTTCAATTTTCATCCCTTTTACCTGACATAATGACTATTTGACTTGAGGTAATGTGGCAATTAGTGAGACGTGATTGGGCATATTGAAAAACATAAAAATAAACTAAATTATGTTAGATAACAGTACTTGCCTCAAAGAAAAATGCATGTTGTTACATGAATCCCTTGTTGACATGCTTCTGTAATTTTCTACACCAGGTATGATCCAGGCTCTCGCAGGTTTTTTCACCTACTTTGTGATTTTGGCGGAGAATGGTTTCCGGCCCAGCACTTTGGTGGGCATCCGCATCCAATGGGACAACCGTGAGGTCAATGACCTGGAAGATAGCTATGGGCAGCAGTGGGTAAGAGGCCAAGCCAGACTCAACAGCAACACACTGGTTCTCTATGTTCATCTACTGTATGTGTATGTATATATATATATATATATATATATATATATATATATATATATATATATATATATATATAACAACTGTGTGTGTGCGTGTCGACCCTGCAGACCTACGAGCAGAGGAAAATCATTGAATTCACCTGCCACACCGCCTTCTTTGCTAGCATTGTGGTTGTTCAGTGGGCTGATCTTATTATCTGCAAGACCAGAAGGAACTCCCTCTTCCAGCAGGGCATGAAGTAAGTGAGGGAACAGAACGGGTTGGATGAAAAAGATACAATTACTGCAGCCTCATGAGTATATGTGTCCAACCAAGCAGTCAGTTTACATCCATGTCTGTCCAGGCTCATGTATTACATGTAGTGCCCTTTTTATTAAAAAAAAAAAAAAAAAAACTAACAGCTGTCATTGCCAGAATAATCCTGAAAAAAAAACCCACATCAAACTGTGAACATAGTTACAGAGCAACATGTTGATTTATTATTTTAAACATGTAGATTTAACATTTTAAATGCATAGTTTGAACATTTTAAACATTTAAATTTAACATGGAATATAAACAGTAATTGTCCCTTAAACTGACCTGCAAGTGTCCACAGTGTTAAATAAATCCACCAGGACTAAACTGGGAGATATTTACGGTTCAGTGTCTTCAGAATTTTCCAAGGACGCTTGAACAGTCAGAGATAGGATTTGAACTGCCAACCATTTGGTCAAACCCTGGTGAATCCAGAACATCCACTGTTCCTTGGCAGAGGTTATGATATAATGATTGTTAACAACAAAATTGAACGCCTCTTTTCTATAATAATGATACCAGTGAATCATGTCCAATGAGAAACATCCCACTCTCACTTAAAACACTGCTTTTAAAGAACAGGTTGGTGTTGAATAATGGTGCGAGGTGCATGAATACATCAGGGAAAGTGCCAGACTTGTTGCCAGTTTTTGTCATTGGCCATCCATTCTATTGCATTGAAAACTAGAACACTCTGAGAACGCAGACCTTCATGAAGCAGTGCAAGTCTGCCAAGGTTTGGATCTGGATGTTCGTAACTTATTTATAAACTAGTGTTCTGTATTCGCTACCGATTTATTTTATTGGTCATTAGCAATCCCTTAGAGGGTTTAAAAAAAATTCAAAGAAATCCTCGGTCTTGTTTTTGAGTTATGTCCATTTCAATATTCGACGACGTATGACTTCACTCTGACGTTATGCGACGTCACACAACAACCAAATTTCACGTTTGATCTAATGTTAAATATGAAGCACAAGATATTGTCGGATTTAACAAAATATGTCAATATCCCTGCTTTAAGCTAAAGGTCATACAGTTTGCAAATATACCATTCGCTTGACGTCATTTGACATTAAAATGTGACGTCATCGAACCTATCGCTGTTATCTCATCTGATGTCCGAAGGTAAGACGAAGTGAATGGAAAAAAAAAAACACCTCATACTATCTGGTCTGGATTCTGAGATATCACCACTCATGTGTTTTAGCTGTTGACCTTCACTGTGACCTTGACCTTTGACCTTTATAGCTCAAGAATTTAATGGTTGCTACCTTGACGCATTATCTCATCTCTGAAAGTTTCATCAAATTCTGTACGTAACTTTTTGAATTATCTTGCTGACAAACAAACAAACAAACAAACAAACATCAGGTAAAACATAACTTCCTTTACGGAGGTAATAATCCCCTGCAGCACCCCCCAAAAAGCATTTCTACATAGATCACAATTAGACAAGTGATGTCTATAAAGTTGTTGCAAAAGAGTCCAGATAACAGTCTGTTTATTGTCTGTTCTTTGAGCTGGGAAGTTTTTGTATGAGCTAAATGTTGTCAACATACAGATGCAGGTGAAGCACTAGTGCTCATGTGCTGTCGACCATAAAATGCCAAAGGAACGCTGAAAGGCAGAAAAGTTTTTTGACAGTAGACAAGGGTTGGGAATTTTAGGCAGGGTACACACTTAATAATAATGTTACCGTTTTTGTCCCGATTTTCCCCTTTCCTGAACAAGGACAGCAAACGCCAGATGATCTTATGCCTTATCACATTATTCTATAAATGTATCCTGCGGTCTGAGGTGAGTTAAGAGTGATTTTTGTCAGATAATCAACTTTGAAACGATCAGGGTGACAATTGTATATATTCCATTTGTTCAGTGTGGGGAAAGCTGACAACTCTCGAGCAGAGTTCGATAGGGGTTCACTTTTACAAATGTGTATCAACCTGTGATTAAACACATTGTCTACACAGTAAGTCACTTTTACAGGCTTTATTTATGCATTATTAAACAAAGTCAAATATGTTGTAAACCAGTCATAACTGTACACATTGTACTGTTCCTTCATTCTCCCATACATGACCTACTGTGTGGAAGTGTGGGGGAACACATACAAAACAAACAGAAATAATATTCAGACTTCAAAAAAGAACAATAAGGTTTGTAACCAAAAGCACCTATAGAGAACCATCAAATTAAAGGCATTAAAATTTAAGGATTTGGTCGACCTCAAAACAATTCAAATAATGCACAAAGCAAATCAAAACCAGTTACCACAAAGTGTCCAAGGGTTGTTTCAAGTGAAGGAAAATAAACACAATCTGGGGAGAATTTATATGTTTAAAAAAAAAAAGCCTGTACGTACTAACTTAAAAATGCATTGTTTTTCAGTTAAAGGAGTTAATCTGTGGAATAACTGGAGTGAAGAACTGAAAACCTGTGAATCAGTACAAAAGTTTAAACAGGTTTTTATAAACCATATTCTAAGTGGATACAGGAAACAAATGGAAATATGAATTTCTAGCAAGGAACAAGTTTCCCTTTTTCTGATGCGCTTCTTCTTTTTGGTTGTATATACATGCTCTGACTGAGTAACACAAAGGGGTAGGACTAGATACTAGAGGCCTGCACGGGAGTCCTAGGCCCGAGGGGCCCGACAGCCCGAGGGCCGGGCTTCGGGCCGACGACTGTATAATTACCTCGGACACGGGCCGGGCTCAGGCACTTTTATTTTTCAACTTAATTATTTAAAAAAAAAAACCCTGCTAATTAAAGAGCTGTGTTGTGTTTAAATGGAAACAATTGAACGCAGCAGCTGCTGCTCTGCCCCACGCCTTATATGGGCATACGGTAGCATACCTCACTATCCGATTCACGCGACTTCCCGACTCTCACCACAAACATGGAGAATGACATAAAGACAAAGATTGAAAATGGTGAATTGTAGAGAGTGAACAACACTAAGGGAAAATCTCCGTTCTGGACTAAGTTTCAACTTATTACAACCCTTCAAGATGAGCCAAACGGGTTTGTTCAGTGTGTTGTATGTAAAGTTGTTCTGTCATATGACAGCAACAAAACAGGTTCATCACATGTCCAGAGACATTTTGGCGGATTCAGCAGCGGTCACAGACCGAGTTCTCAAGCTGCTGATCGAAACATGAGCCCCTATTTTAACCTGCTCTTTTATGTCCACATTGATCTGTTGCTTATTCACAGAAAAAATAGAATGCTGTTTTTTCTAACTGCAGAGCGTTATCCCATTTTCAGAGCGGCAGATTTAATTTACGAACGCACTCAATGAATATAGCGTTCTATCACGCTAAAATATTCTTATGGGAGGTTAAAACAAACAAACAAAAAAGTCGGGCCGGGCCGGGTTCGGGCCTGAGAATTCTGAAAACCAGTCGGACCGGGCCGGGCTGGGGCTCCACCCCCTCGGGCCAGGGCCGGGCTCGGGCCCAGATACTAGGCCCGTGCAGGGCACTACTAGATACGTTTTGTTAACTTCATTCTACATCCTTTCGAACAAGGTATAGTTATCTAGGATGCTAAAGAGGTATCATTTTAATTTCTGCTTAAATACTTTGTATGTTTTACTCATTTTGTTTTACCTGTTCCAATAAACAAATAAATGAAATGAAATAAAACAGGCAGTCATTAAATCTACTATGTGCAGTAGGGATGGGAAGATTATCTGATACGTATCAATACAACAATACGCATTCAATTATTGTATTATCACCTTTGCATATAAATGTCTTGAGACACCTGTTGTATATGGACGAATCTGGATCCTCTTCTGAACTGTAAACTTGCCTTCAATCTTTTCGCCTTTGTCTACACTGCTGCATATGCACACTTCCATTAACAGTAGACAGAGGGCGTAATTTAACAACAGCTGCGTATATATGCGGTACTGAAATATGGTACCGAGCTTCATGTTAAATGTTGGTATGCCCCGGTTCCATACCTTCAGTAAAATAAGGATAAAAACCATATATATATATATATATATATATATATATATATATATATATATATATATATATATATATATATATATATATATATGTGTGTATATATATATATATATATATATATATATATATATATATATATGTGTATATATTTTTTATCTTCATATGTGGGGTCTGAAACAGATAAAAAATTGTTTATGATTTGGAAAATCCTTCGGAGTGTACCCCACCTTAACTTTAAGGCCAATTCACATCTCAATACATCTCCAATCTGATATAGTAAGGGGCGATATCATGCAATTTACATCCAAATCATGATACAGAGCATGAAGCCCATTCAAATTCAACACGGGGGTAATAACTGATGCTTTTCAATATCATTCCAAAATTTTCATTCACTCACAGCTTCTCTAGGGTGAACTTGAATCGTGCACATGTGTAATGGATCATGTTGTCATACCTACAGTAGATACATTTTAATACAAAGCCCTGTCATTAGAATTTTTTGAAGTTTTGTCATAATTATCATGGGAATTCTTATATTCACAAACAAAAACCTTTCCCTTTGAATGTCACGTTCTAGTCATTTACGCCTGCATTCCATTTGTGCCAGATTGAAAGGCATTCCTGAGATGTCACATTAATAGAAGAAATAATGCTTCTAGACAGTGATGTAGTCCAAGGTATACGCAGGGAAATGGAGTAACTTCTAAATCCCCCTGATGTGTAAAGAGGACAGATCCTGCCATATTCTCCTTTTTGTCCTCTGTAGTGGACAAGACTTTCACAGCTTTATTTAAAAATAAATGAATAAAAGTGTCCACTGAAAAGGACATATTAAAAAATGAAATATAAAAATTTATCTGAAAAAACTGTTACATCATGCTGTTTCCAGTTAAGGCCACTATTTAAAGGAGACCTATTATACTCAGTTTTAATTATCGTTATCCGCGTCTTGAGCACCTACAGAGTAGCTTTGCATGATTTCCAACTTAAAATCTTCCATAGTTATCTCATACTAGTGTTCACAAAAGTCCCAATACAAGCCCATTTCTGCCTTGGTTTTGGCTTCTGGTCAATGTTGCTGTTCTCTGATTGGCCACCTCAGTGGAGGCTTCCTGGGGGTCAGATTGAGAGGCAGACTGAGGTTTTCGGGTCCGCCCCCACATGTGCATTTGTTTACTGTGTGATAGCAGTAGGCTAACATAGGCTACTGTACACAGAGCTATCAAGTCACACGTTTTTCGGTCTTATCTTTTTTGGCGCGTCGCTCTCACTATTGAACCAGGAGGAATCAAGTATGTTAATATTTTGGACCACTTGCGCATTACGTTGAAGCGTTATAAACATATGCACATGTATCCGTATGTGTTGGACCTCGAGTTTGACCCGGACAATGAAAGACGAGATGAAAAAGTTGAAAAAATGACGGACTGTTTTGGGAAGCATCTTCTCTCTTCTTCTTCTTCTTCAGGTTGGAAACGTAACAAGAGAATGACAAAGATAGAAAAGAGAAGAAAAAAGGGGGAAATAATAAAAAAGGAAAAAATAAAGAAGGAAAAACTAATGTGAGAAAAAAAGGAAAAAAGAGAAGGTGGATGTTTGCAAATATTTATTAGTTTAACTGTCATTATTTATATATTCTAATTGTAGATAAAGACGTTTGTTTTCATTTGACAGAGAGAAAAAATCTGTATCGGCTCCATATATCTGCTTAAAGATATCGGTAGCATGTATCTGACATCAACCAAATCAGTATCAGCCCCAAAAAAATCATGTCGGTCAATCACTAGTGCAAACATATAAATGCTAGAAAAGGATTAAAAAAGACCATATATGAGGAACAATAAAACATATGAAACAACTCTATAAGATAGAAATTGAATAAAAACAGTGACATAGTTGTTCCTGGTGTTGAGCCAAATACTGGTACGGTGCCAACAACACAGTGAAGATGCAGTTAAGGAGACAAAGCTTCAGCCAGAGGACATTAAAAGTATAATTAAAATATGTTTGTGAGGCAGGAAAGGCTGATTTACCCTTAAAGGTCCAGTGTGTAAGATTAAAGGGGATTTAGGAAGATCTAATCACTGAAATGAAATGCAGTTTTCATAATGATGTTTTCATTAGTGATTCACATGGAAATGAGGGTTGTATTTTTGTTCATTTACAATAAGCAGTTGATATCCACAGAAGGTCATACATAGTGGATGGGCTTCCTCATACCATTTCTAACTTCATTAACACTCAAACATCCACAACTACTTTTGTGGCCATTTACAACCATCTTTTTAAATCTATACTTAACTTTTCTTAAGTGATTGTCACCTTATATTATTATATACAGGGCTGTCAAACTCTGAGTCAGATGGTTCACAGCGTTGCTTTGGATTCATTTTGATTAATCATGATTAAACATTCATTTTTAATCTATATTAATTGCGTTTAATTTTGCATGAGCAAAGATACTAGCCTAGCCACGCTACACCACATCTAATGTGCTACAGTAATAGTCTAGTTACACTCAATCTAACTTTTGGCTAGATTTCCCTGAAACTGGCCGACGAATCACAGTGAAGTATAGAGTCAGAGGGCGGGCGTGACAAAGTGCGACTGCAACGATTCGGAGAGAAACAACCGGAAACATCCATAACGGAAGAACAACGGGTGGTGATTTCCTTTTTATCAAAGATGAGTGAAGAATGGGAGGAAATTGTCAGTAAAGTTTAAATTATTTTTACAGAAGCAACAACAGTCATTAAGCTCCATAATCCACCATTTTGTTTAGTCATTCATAACTTTCTCCAGACTCCGCCATGAACTTTCCAGCGTCTAATTACGTCATCCTACATCATCAGATTATGCTGATTGGTTGTAGCACCGTCCTATTGCATACAGAAGAGATCCTGGATTCTGGATCACTTTGAAATTTGACATTGCGGTAAATGGAGAATACATTTCAAAGTGATCTAGAATCCAGGATCTCTTCCGGATCACCGCCAAAATCGAATAATTTCTTCCTTTTGACACCCCCAACACATCCAGACATTTTCATTAAAATCCATCAATAAGTTTTTGATTTATCTTGTTAACTAACAGACAAACAAACAGACAAAACAAACTCTGGCAAAAACATAACCTCCTTGGTGCAGGTAATAATAACTATGGTTACACATACATTTACTGTAGGTTCTCTGTTTATAGCAAAAATAAAACATACAGAGATGTTCTTACAGCAAATATTCCCTTTTTTGTTAAATGTTCTCGAACAAAAGAAACGTTTTACTTGTTTTACTGTAAAAGTCCACATAAGTATGAGTTTCAGTGCATTCAACCATGTTCTGTCAGTTCAAGTTAAGTTACATCTGGCCTCAGTGGGCTGATATATATATATATATATATATATATATATATATAATCCATTTTGACCACATTCCCAGAAATGTATTTTATTTTATTCTTAGTGTGAACGACCGTTTCTCCATTACATCTATTCCATCCATTCCATTCATCAATTATTTTGAACTAGTCTTCATGTTGTGGTGAATCTGGTTGGAGCCACTTCCTTGTCAGTGCTTTTTTCACTCCAATAACTAATGTTCTCATTAAGTATTTGTCTCCTTTAGTTTGAATGTTCTGTGTCATGATTCCCATGTACAGTGTTAAAGCATCAAATAGGACTTTAGTCTTAAATGTAGATTCCACACATTCACGCTTCTAAGCATTGAGCTGGAATTGCACGTTTGGTGACCTTACCTTGACCTTTGACCTCCCAGAAACACTAACATTTAATGGGATGTTTTGGACCACCTCACACCTTTCCTGAAAACGTCATTGAAATCAGTCCAGTAGATTTTGGGTTATGTTACTGACTGACAGACATGAAAAAAAAAATAAAATAAAAATACCCCTCTCCCCTTTCGGAGAGCGGGCTAATTATAGCCTTCTTTTATAAAACCAGGTTAAAAGTTCATATTTGCTGTTCATTTGATGCAACGATTAGAATCTATAATACTCATGATGGTGTCTTTTATCTTCAGCCTTATTATTAGTGTGAACTGAGTCGACCTGCACCCTTGTCTGGTCTTTGATGCGTTCCAATTTCTGCTCTACAGGAACAGAATCTTGATCTTCGGCCTGTTTGTTGAAACAGCTCTGGCGGCCTTCCTCTCTTACTGCCCTGGAATGGACGTGGCCCTGCGCATGTACCCGCTCAAGTACGTTCTGCATATGTATATGTCCAGCCAACTGAAAAATAACCTCTTAACACCGTAATAGGTTGCCATTAGCCTGTCACTCTCCTTTAAATGAAGTCTGTGATCTGCTTAAACACCCCGTTGTTATCCTGAATATTAAAAAATGACTGAAATGAATGGAACAGTTTTGCACTGGGCCCGTCATCGTCTGATCCTTTCATCCAGACCGGCTCATGTCTTTGCTCTTTTTTTTTCTCTACCTCTCAGGACCTGGTGGTGGTTCTGTGCCTTCCCATACAGTCTTCTCATTTTCGTTTATGATGAGGTCCGTAAATTCATTCTGAGGAGGACCCCTGGAGGTAAGCACTTATTAAGACAAACCAAGATTAAACGGTTTAAACCTTCTTTGTCTTCTTAATAAGCTTGAAGAAAAAAAAAAAAAAACTTCCAATGGTAAAGACCCCTAAAGTGGTGCTCAAGCCTGTCTCCACCAAGGCCTTCTCTCCTCTAGCTCTTATCATCTGTACTTCTCAGTGTCCTTGTAAAATAAATATATATAAAAAATATGACAAGCCGCTTCTTAAAAGGAGCCGCTGATTGACAAACTGGCCACAGCATCGCTCGGCTCATCTGACCTGAACTATTCCAGCAAGGATTTGAAGGATGGGGATGTGCCAGAGAAGATGAAGTTCAATGTCGATCCAACTGAACAGAAAAATATAGAAAAACAACTTTGAACTGTTTTGAACTGTAGATCAAAGAGAGAAAGCACAGGTACCAATTTCACAAAACAATGTTGTCGCCAATTACACAAGATTATCGATGACAAAGAGTGTAAGCTTTGATTTTGTTGTAAAGTTGAAAACATTGGATGAGGAGGTGGTCTTTAACATCCGTAGCAGCTGTCTGATTCGAATCTCTTTCATTTTAGTTGTTGAGAGAAGTAGAAATATCAGTCCGTACAGTCACGATTTGCATTTCTACCTTACATTGCACAGAAGGGCTGGTATTAACGCTGCTTAGGTTATTATTATAGGTCTTGCCCTTGTCTGTGCAGCTGAAAATATCCACACAGAACACATGCTGCTCAATACTGAAGAAACCTGGAGGTTGAAAAGCTTCTGCAACACTTGAAAGATTACTGTTTGTCTCCCTGGTTCTGATTTCTGACAAAATAACATAAATGCACCGCTGTTTGGCAGCTTATTTGTATATTTCATTCAATAAATGGAGCATGAAATCATGGTTATTAAAGTAGAATACCTCCAGTGGTGGAAATCAACGCACAGGTCACTGCTTTATTTGATTAGATTTTTAAATTCCTAAGTGAAGTGTGCATGTGCATCCGTTAACAGAAGGGCTTTGAAACTATATTTATTATCTACTGGTGACAGAATCCACAATAACATTCACTGTGAAAATATTAGATCCTAAACACTCAGTTTGTATGACTTATTTTTATAATCGATTCATCTGTTGATTTTTTTTATTTTTTTTTCATCCGGTTTGAATTCAATTATTTGAATCCATCATTATAATTAATCTGATTATAAATGTTAACATATTTAACCCATTACCTACAGCCTATAGCAGCTGAATGTCTCTGCTGACACATTTCAGGCAGTTTGTTGCAACAGTTATTGTTGTACATACTTAAATGTGCAGATGGGAAGATGGACGAAGTTAAACAACACGACATTTGAGAACGGAAAAAAATCTAGTGAAGTGTATGTTAGTCAGGGATGAAAAAAAATACAGAATAAATTAGATTTTTGAGATTAAAAATGAATGGTATTTAATTGTGCTGAATAAGAATTAATCCACAAGAAGCCTGTGATTAATCTGTGAAAAAAAGTACCATTTGACTGCACTATTATTTTGTAGTACTGTCAAATGATCAGGATTTTTATTCAGATTAACCAGATTAATCATGATATAATTTAATTTTTGATCTAAATTAATTGATTTTTATTTTTTATGAGCAAACAGACTCAAGAAATAAGGGAATATGTATGTAGTTAACATGTTTGTCCAAGCCGGGCGACGTATTATACAGCTAACGTATGTTTTGCATTAATATGATATTTTAAGTTGGAGGTGCTTCAGTGAAAAGAAAACCATGTCATGTAGAACGTGTCTGACACTTAATGTTGGTTAAGTGTGTTAAGTTTTGTTTTTTTTTCACAAAAAAATAAACTTAGCACAAAAAGCACTAAAAACTCCAAAACATATTCAAAAAGTATTTTAAAATACAGAAAAAAAACACCAAAAATTGTCATAAAATATCCAAAACACATGCAAAACTATGAATGTATTTGCAATTAACATGTTTGTTCAAAACCCTTCAACAGTTTAAACAAAACAACTCAAAACAACTGTTACATTTAATTACATTAAAATATTCAATAAAATTTATCATGATGATGGATTAATCAAGTGTTAATGCGTTAATTTTGACAGCCCTAGTATTTTAAAAAACAACACTGCATTCTTCAATTGGCTCACTAACAACTACAGCTGTGTGTTGATCCTGGCATCATTTACAAAAGGAGAACTAACATTTAGCAGCAGCAAAATGAAGGAAACAAAGCTTCAATTCAGGAAAATGTTCATCAAATAATGGACCTGTTCTGGTCTCCTATCTGTTTTGCCCACTTTGAATTTATTTTATAAAAAGGTGTGTCTGGCTCAGTCAAATGCACAATTATGTCTAAAAATCCCTTTGAAATGTGTTCAGTGATGCATGACTCAGCTGCTGAAGCAAAACAGTCATATCTGTCATCTCCAAATGGATCCTTTATCCTGATAATGTCTGTAAAACTAAGTCTGGAACTGTTTGGAATTAATAGAGACATGATTTTTACTCAACTGGAAATTAAAGCAGTGCTTCTCAATCTCTTTCTGTCGGCCCCTCTTTGGAGAACAAAAAATCTCCAAGCCCCCCCTCAACAACTTCACAACATTGTAACAGTGGTGCAATTCTAACTTCTATTTAAAGAAACATCAATATTCTAACAATACGTTTTTCCTTGATTATTCTAC
This sequence comes from Siphamia tubifer, assembly GCA_020466265.1. NCBI lineage: Eukaryota > Metazoa > Chordata > Actinopteri > Kurtiformes > Apogonidae > Siphamia > Siphamia tubifer. Next base: position 34,493,834 of record CM035799.1, read on the forward strand.
ATACATCTAGAATGTTGCCACAGCTCCCGTTCCCAGCCTTCTGCGGCCGGATTTTTTTCAATAACCACCCGCTGTGCCATTAACACCCGCTGCCAATGGCAACGAGTTTTGTCCCTTCAGATTCATGGCACCATATCACTCCGCAGATAGTTTGGCCACTTTGAAAGTAAATATTCACTAAGTTGTAACGGCTATTTTATCCAATTTGTTACAGTAGTAGCAGTAATAAGCTGCAATAACCCATAGAATAAGCGGGATAATGTATTGCCCACGCGTGACTATCGGAAAATATTTCCCGACAGGGCCGAACAACATCCTGACGCCGAAGGTCAAAGGGTGTTGTTCCGTCCCCTCGGGAAATATTTTTCTGATAGTCACGCGTGGGCAATACATTTTCCCTTGCATAATTTGTTGCACTGTGGTAACCTAAACTCTGTGTCTAAGATAGTGACTGAATACTGTGGTAACCTAAACTCTATGTCAAGTTTCACCACAGATCATAATGGCAACCTAAACTCTGTGTCTCGTTTAGTGACAGATCGCCATGGCAACCTAAACTCTGTCTAATTTAGTGCCAGATTACTATGGTAACCTAAACTCTATGTCAAGTTTAGTCACAGATCACCATGGTAACCTAAATCCTGTGTCAAGTTTAGTCACAGATCACCATGGTAACCTAAATCCTGTGTCAAGTTTAGTCACAGATCACCATGGTAACCTAAATTCTGTGTCTAATTTAGTGACAGGTCACCATGGTAACCTAAACTCTGTGTCTCGTTTAATGACAGATTACCATGACAACCTAAACTCTGTGTCTAATTCAGTGACAGATCACCATGGTAACCATGGCAGTAGATTTGTTTGTTGTCTGTCCCTAAAATGACTCCAGGTGTTCCAACGCTAATACATAAGTTCCACCTGCTACATGTTCTAACCCTGGTGGAAAAAAAAACACCCAGGAATGATCTGCAAAATACCAAAAATATCTGTTCCTCAACCAAATAAGTAATAAACAACAAACTACAACAGACTCTACCAACACATTAGACTTTGCTTCATCATAGTGATTCTTTTTTACTAATGTTCTTAGGACAATCGTGACGCTGACTCGGTAGGAATGTAAAATAAATAAATAAATAAAGTGACAACCCTCAGCACTGCAGAGCACAGCAACTAACAACATGTAACACAGACAGCCGTCTCCATGTGCTCATCCGTTCTACCTGTCCAAGTCCAAAGAATCAGCAGCAAATGATAAGCAAGGAAATTAAAGCAGGCTGATGAAGACTCTTGAGATATGCGGCAAAGATCAAACACAGTGATAAAGACCCAGCAGCGTGGCTGAAGATCTGTTCACTGCCACAGCGATGGAGCTGATGAGGGCCAAGACATGCAGAGACAAATACAATTTATGGTGACAGTTAATCATTTCTGTTAATCTGTGTGTCACGGGCGGCTGATCAGAGCGTTAGAGTTAGAAGGGGATTCATTTGGAAATGTACGGAGACAAAGGCGACCAGATGAATACAAATATACGGATACAAAAGGATATTAGAAAAACTGCTCGCCTGTCATTTTCCTCTCTGACACCTTCTCTCTCTTTTTTCTGTCTTTCCATTCCTCTCTTCCAGGTTGGGTGGAGCAGGAGACGTATTATTAACATTCAGAAAATGTCAGTTTGATTGTGTGTGTGTGTGTGTGTGTGTATGTATGTGTGTGTGTGTGTGTGTGCAGTCAGAGCTGCTGTGTGAGTGTTACTTGTAATACTGCATGGATCAGTTCACAAATCTGATTATCATAAAAATACTGCTGAAAATAGGCTTTTGATTGTTCTTTGATTTTTTTTTTTCTCCTCTGAAAACATTTCCAGCAGTAGAACAGTAATGTACACCTCTGTACTTTTACAAAAACTGTTATTAAAATGACGTGCTGTGGTCGCTGCGGAATACCAAATGTTGTTCAATGTATGAAATGCACCAAATAAAATGGATTCCAGAACATACCTGTGTGTTATTGTTTGAATTATTATTCAGGTGACTCTTCCTGGTATAGTCTTTTAATTATGAAGGATTCACTCCATAAACAATTCTTAAACCTATAAGACTCAGGAGTTAAAGATGGGGTGCAAGATGTTTTCCTGGAGTATTTTTTACTATATTATTTAACCCATTAAAACCCATTGTGACATTTGTGTCAGTTCCCAACTGAACTTTTTCTGTATTCTCTACCTTTCTTAACTAATTTTTCACCACTTAAATCATGTATTTTAATATATTAAAATTATATAAATATGGTGGGTGCCCATCTCTTGATCTCTAATTTAACTTCTGGTTTAACTCTTGAGAAATTGACCCACACAGTTAAAAAGAAAGTTTCAGAATTCTATAATATGTGGAAATAATTTCTGAAATTGATTAAGAAGGATGGTAGTAGGATTGTAGTTTCCTTTTTGTTTGTCTTTACTTTTTGTATGCTCTAATATATTTTAGGGTTCTTGCTAGGATTTAACGTTTGTCTCCCTACTTACTTTGGCACTTCAGCTACATGGGTGGGGTGGATGATGTCAACGGGTAAGGGGCTCCCTCCCTACAACACATCTTCAGTTGTGTGCCACGGCCTCATGGGGGTGTTTCGTACCCTTATCACAATACACCCCTCCGCCGTGGGTGGCCTGGGGGTGCATCACAGAGAGGGCACCCCCCCCTCCACCAGCCCATATCGGGTCCTTGCGTTTTAGCCACAGCCAGTGGCTGCTTCTCTCTGCTGCTGCAGCAAGTTGTTTGGTTGCCTTCCGTTGGTCCTGGCCCCTGATGCCTATGTTCTTCAGCAACCTTATTGTGGAGCTGGCTACAAAGCCCCTGCACTCCACCTCCACAGGCCACAGTCTCACATCCCATCCCCGTTCCTCTGCTTCTGCTGCCAGATTGGCATATCGCAGCCTCTTCCGTTCCCATTCCTCCTCGATGGCTTCTTCCCACGGCACTGTAAGTTCCACGATGTAGGCACGGCGGATGGACTTGGCCCAGAGGACCAGGTCTGGTCACAAGTTGGTCACTGCAATTTCAGGCGGGAAAGTAAGGCTCTGACCGAGGTCAACCCGCATCTCCCAGTCGCGGGCTGTGTTCAGCGGGCCTGGGTCTGCAGATGGAGACTGGGGCCTTGCTTTCTCCCCCTGTCGGATGAAGGCTATCTTCTGTGGGAAGGGCGCTTGGCTGCCTTGAGGCATGGCATTGCTGGTCACTCTCTTCTCTTCCAGGCGACCAGGCACTTCAGCACCTGGTTGTGATGCCAGGTGTATCTTCCCTGCTTCAGACTGTGCGTGCACCCCACCAGGATGTGCTTGAGAGTTGCGGGGGATGACAATGGGGGCATGCTGGGTCCTCTCCAAGCCATAGGTGTAGATTGCTAGGTGAGGGGAGGACGTCGTATGTGGCTCTAATGATGAAACTCAGTCTGTTGGACTCCATGCTCCACATCTCATTCCATGTTATTCTCCTCCTCTCCATGAAATCCATTGTTGATCATTTATTTTATATAGGCATGATTTAATTATTCATGTTTCATTTTTTTTCTCTGCCATGTTCAAGTTGTACTCCTTTGTTGTATAAATGGAAAACAAATAATAAATATGTTTGTTTTTTTTAAAAGATACATCATGTAGATGCTCCTAAAACCATCAAACCTGAAAATTCAAAGTTAATTATATAAAAACAGAAAAATTACTTTATTAGCAAATATATCAATACTTGAACATAAACCCAGTGTCTCCATACACTGTCAATGATCTAACTCCATAGGTTTTACTGGTGAATTAATGTTGTAGAAAATGATGGTGTTTCTATGGTAACTACGGAGCCTCTGAACATCCAAATGGCTCATATCTGATGACCATGAAAAGATGACAAACTCTTAATTTACACCAATTATTGACATGTATTGATAGAATTAGTAGATCAGCAGGAATTAAACAGTTCAGCTCAATACTAGGTTTGTGTCACTAGTGGTTGTTTGCAGACATCCCACGTCTCCTGGTAGTTCTGAGAGTTTGTCTGATATTGATGGTGGCTCACTGATGTTCGCAAGTCAGATAAAATATCCTGAATTTTGGACTATGTGAGGGAGGTTTTTTTTTTTTTTTTTTTACTTTGTGAGTGAGAGTGTACAGGCAAGCCAATGCCCTCAGATTACTTCACTTGGGTCTTAATGGGTTAAAATCTCCTTCACACTCCAATTACAACCAATTAATTAAATGCTCTAATAAATTAGAAACATAAAATAAATTTAGTTGTACTATTAAAATACATGAAGTCAGAGCTAGGCTAATTATATTAGCATTAGAAACCATACCAAAACAAGAACTGGGCAATTGGGACAAAAGGGCAGAAAAACCAATATGTTTAAAAAAAAAAAAAAAAAAAAGGTAAATAAAAAAATTCCAACCTAATAAACATACCTGCTAACATTTGAGTAGCAGAATCTGGGAGATTTTTGTGGCGGTGGTGGGTGTTGTGTTTTCAAGAGACATTAATGTGCATATGTTTTTATGATGATAAATAATGGTAAAGTGGTCTGTCATTAGTTTACAGTGATTAAATACTCTAAGACTGTTTTTATACAGAAATATAATTTTATTTTTTCAATGGATGACATGTATTGTTAAATTCACATTAACTTTATTAATTCAATCTCACTTTAATCACACACACACACACACACACATACAGAGTGACAGATATATCCCCTGGTTGGATTTAACTGAGAATCTTCAAATATATTAATGTTTTGTGCTTTCTTACATTAAAACTGAGCTGCCATTGTTGCCTGTCTGTGTGTGTGCGTGTGTGTGTGTGTGTGTGTGTTACCTGTGCACAGATCAACTACACATCTATGAGTTGTCAGATAGTCAACGAATTACATGTATACGTTCCATACATGATCTGTATCAACTGGAGAACATCAGCCAAATGATATGTCTTCAGATGTAGTTTTTGACGTTCATTATGGGAGATTACCGGGAGAAATTACAAAACGGGAAGGGGGCGAGAGATGGATCTGAAATATGGGAGAGTCCCGGGAAAAACGGCAGCTATGATGAACACAAGAAAAGAAAACAGAAACAGAATGTCACAAACAACAACATCCCAGATAATATCGGCAATAAATCCACACAACAGCAGTTTATCTATCTATCTATCTATCTATCTATCTATCTATCTATCTATCTATCTATCTATCTATCTATCTATCTATCTATCTATCTATCTATCTATCTATCTATCTATCTGTCTGTCTGTCTGTCTGTCTGTCTGTCTGTCTGTCTGTCTGTCTGTCTGTCTGTCTGCCTGCCTGCCTGTCTGTCTGTCTATCTAACTATCTATCTATCTATCTATCTATCTATCTATCTATCTATCTATCTATCTATCTATCTATCTATCTATCTATCTATCTATCTATCTATCTATCTGTCTGTCTGTCTGTCTGTCTGTCTGTCTGTCTGTCTGTCTGTCTGTCTGTCTGTCTGTCTGTCTGTCTGTCTGTCTGTCTGCCTGCCTGCCTGCCTGCCTGCCTGCCTGCCTTCCTGCCTGCCTATCTATCTATCTATCTATCTATCTATCTATCTATCTATCTATCTATCTATCTATCTATCTATCTATCTATCTATCTATCTATCTATCTATCTATCTATCTATCTATCTATCTATCTATCTGTCTATCTATCTGTCTGTCTGTCTGTCTGTCTGTCTGTCTGTCTGTCTGTCTGTCTACCCACCCAACCGTCCATCCATCCATGTCTCATTATAGGTTTTAACCAGATTAATTTTGGAAAATGCCAGTGGGAGTTGGTCTCGGGATGCTTGTGGGCATCATTAACCATACTGTGTGTGTTTTGTTGTGTGAGTTATTTCAGTACTTTAAGTCCCAGTCTAATCCATCTGTTTTCCTTAATGATGGCCTTGGTCACTTCTGTGTGTTTATAAGGGTTCACATTGGTCAGTTTTAGTGCAGCATAAGCTCTACCATGGGATGAAAATGGAGGATGTTTGTGATCTGTAAGTGTTCATCATCACAATGGAGGAAAAGTGTATCCCAGTGGAAAATATAATACTGCTTAATGATATATGATGGCGATTTCACAATTGATCAACATATACTGTACTGCATGTCTGTTTATATTATTTATTGTGTCCTTGTACGAGTTTCAGCAGCAGTCAAAAACAAATGGAAAATCTAGTTTACTGACCATTATTACTGACAATCTATGGTCACCAAGTCTTAACTTGTCATAAATATAAATATAAAAATATATATGATGGAAAGTATTTATTCATATAATAAATGTGAAAATAATAAAACAAGTGGTGCAAGGCACAAGGCACCCCACCACTATGGACATCTCCCTCTCAAAATGTGAGATTATGGGTTTGACCTCTCAAGGTCAAAGGTCATGATGTCATTTTGGACCCTACATGTAGTTTCCTCGTGAGTACTTATCACCACTCTGTTTGGAGTTACAACAATTTACAATGATGTGACATTAATTTTGACCTTTTAAGGTCACTCAAGGTCAAAGGTCATGATGATGTAATTTTGAAGCCCATGCCAGGTTTCCTATCTTTTAATAATAGCAACAAAGTCTCTATTACCACTTGTTTTTGTAGCCGGTTTTAGTTTTTTAGGTATTGACCCAGTGACCCCTGACCTCTTGGGTCAACAATAGATCACACTTTAGACACACAAGATGCAGAATTGAAAGATGAACATTTTCACGCTCAAATTACAAAAGTTTTATCCAAACTTCAATTTTGACCTTTATTGTGACCTTTAACCTAGAGTTTTCAAATGTGTCCTTCAAGGTTCTGATGTCAATGCACATCAACAGTGAGAACAAAAAGACGTTATATGTAAAACTGAGTATAAAGGAAGAATAAGGAGGAATAAAAAGGACATTCATAATTTGTCCTATCGCTGATCATCACACATTTTGGTGAACTTGACATTTGACCTTTGACCTACATTCACCAAAATGTAATGGGATCTATTCTGGCGCTTTCTTGCAAATGTCATGGAAATTGCTCCAGTCGTTTTTGCGTAAAGTTGGTGACAAACGAGGAAAAGATATTAACAATACCCCTGTGCTCATCTGGACCAGCTGTGATGTTTTACTATCAACAAAAGGGAGTCATTCAATAGATCATAAAATTAGAATGGAAATCCGTTGAGAATTGAGGGAATAGAAGTGATTTTAGTGACAGACTGGAAAAATAAACAGTTGTAAACAAATTGTTTACAAAGGCAAATTTCAACAAAGTGATAAGTTTTGTGCCTAATGCTTTGATCAGTGGTTCTTAACCTTGTTGGAGGTACTGAACCCCACCACTTTCATTTCCACATTCATCTAACCCTTCTTTATTCAAAACTAAAATGTGATAGATTTATTTATTTTCAAATTTGAGACATTGGTATATATTTTACTGGTGCACAAAATGAAATGTACATTAACATCACTGTGTTCAAAGAACAAAACCAATACAATGCACAAACTGCATGAATTACATACCTTACTTATTATTTCTAATATTTATTATTAATTTTCTGAAATCACTTTATCCTCCCTAGGGTCACAAAAATAGAATCAGATTTATTTATTTTTTTTTCAAATTCATTGGTGCACAAGTCTTCCTTTAGTTTTGCTGGTACTAGACTAGAATTGCTTAACTTGGCATTGCAAGTCATGCAGGTAGGATGTTGACTCCCATCATGTTCTACAGTAAATGTGAATCCATATTGTACATAGTCATCCAACAATTTTCTTTTTTTGCTCAACATACAGTAGTATGGATTCAAATATGAAAGAAATCACACAGTGTACCATCACAGTAGTCATAAGGCGAATACTGAGCACACCTGCAGCACAGATTGGCCAAGAAATGTAACATGATCATCTGTAGCCAGTGGTGACTGAGGGGGCGTGTCCTCGTGAATCATATGAGTCAGGTGTGTGTCTTGACCTCCACAGAACCCCTGAGACTGACTCACTAAACCCCTAGGGTTCAATCAAACCCAGGTTAAGAACCACTGGCTTAGATCTATCTAATGAATCAATCTGAATTGAAATGTGTTGAGAATTGAGGGAAGAGAAGTGATTTTAGTGAATTGTGGACAGCACCAATGGACGGAGTGTGATGGTAATAGCTCATCCCAACTTCATCCAGATGAGTTATAAATGACCAAAAAACAATAGCCCCTCCCCTTTTGGAGTGTGAGGTAACAAACACATCTTTAACTACTGAACAAGGTTTTTTCAAAGTTGATTTTCTATTACAGTTTTTCGGATGCCATCTGTGAATACAAAGCAGTTATTAAATTAAAGTTATTGTGTTGCACATTCAGAATAAAAAGAATTACCTCGAGTCAAACTATCTGTAAAATGATCCACAAACTACCATCCCAAACTCTGCACCAACATCCTCATATATTTGTGTCCCTAACTGTGTGTGAATGTGTCACAATGAGCCTTTGTGGACACTTTGTTCAGGGTGTGAATACATGCCACTTCCTGAAAGCATCCTGAGAAGTTGGGCTCATGTAACCTTGGTAACCACCCAGTCTCACCTGTACCATTGTGAGTAACACTACATGACTGCCTGCATGTGTTTAATACAATGGACTATTCCCATGTGTCTGCTACAACAGATTGTTCTGGCATCGGTGTAATACTACTGACTATGACCTCCTGCTGTCACATATGTAACTACCACACCTGCATTGCATTATGGGATATCTATGCTTATGAACTGTCCAGAGTTTGAATCGCGTGGAATTTTTTTTTTCTTGATTAACCTGATTAAAGGTTTTAATACAATTAAATGGAACTGTTGTTTACAGTTGTTTTGTTGAAGGTGTTGAATAAACATGTTTTTTTTCAAAACTTCTACTTTTTTTCAATTTACAACAAACAATTTACACATGTTTTGCACATTTTATCCCATTTTTATTGATTTTATTCCTGTATTTTAGAAACTTTCAAGATGTTTTGGATTTTTCATGTTTTTGTGTTAATTTGTTTTATGCAAATGTTTGTGGATTTTGGCATATTTGGTATATATTTTATCTGCTTTTTTGTGTTTCTTAGTGTATTTTTGTGTATTTTTCCAGAAATTTGAGTACAAAAAAAATAACAGTTGACTGAAAAAGTGTTTTGTCTGAGTTTTCTTTTCACTAAAGTGCTTCCAGATTAAAATACGTTAGTCTGTGATTCTCCTAGCACTAGGCTAATGTGTCACCTAGCTTGGACAAAGGCATTGAGTGCGGGTATATTCACTTCTTTCTTGAATCTGTTTTCTCATGAAAAATGAAACACAATATAGATTAAAAATGAATATTTAATCATGGCTCATCAAAAGAAACCCATGTTATTAATCTGATTAAAAATGTTAATAATTTTAAAGTCCTAGTATTTACACAGTTCACATACTAATGGTTTCATATTATGGTTTGAAATATTGTATGATTTATCCAGCTAGTTATTTGTTAGTATGTGTTTGTAAGGAATTTTGGAAACTGTTAAGTTGGTTTACCAGAGGTAAACAGATGGTTGGTGACACTGGGACGTGACTGTTTTAAAATTACTTCTGCAACTTGTACACATTTCATAGAAACATTCAACTATGTATGAATGTGAAAGTAGATGTTTGTTTGTCTGTGTCAGTTCTGTGATGAACTGGTCCCATGTCTAGGGTAGCCCCCAACACCACTATTTCCAGATGTGCTGGGTGTTTACCTGGTAACTGTTCAGTAATAAAATATGTCACTGAAATACATGAACGTATTTGCTATATGTATCTTCCCTGTGCTAGATTAAGTACATATATTAGATTAAATTAAGATAAACAAAATCAATAAAACAAGAAAAAAAAACAACATAAAACAAAACTAAAAAGCCACCATGGCAGACCCCCCCCCCCCCTTCACTGATCACCACCAAAATCTAATAATTTTTTGTTCCGTTTATGATATAACAGCATTTCCTGAAATGTTTAGCCAAATCCATCCATAACCTTTTGAATTATGTTGCACACAGACAAACAAACAGGTAAATGTGGGCAAAAACATAACTTTGCCATCCCTTGGTGGAGTAATTCAGTTAACTTAAATAAATACAATTAAAGAAAATAAAACAAAACAAAAGAAGAAAAAACAGCATAAAAGAAAATAAAGTTAAATAAAAATAAATAAAACAAAACAAGAAACAAATAACAACACATAGAACAAGAAAAGCACTCTGAGAGCGCAAACCTCCACCAAGGCAGACCTCCCCCCCTTCGAATGAAGAGAGGTCCACCAAGGAGGTATTCAATTTGAGTCCATTTGTTTGTCTGTCAGCAGGTTTATGTAAAAAGTTTTGAGTGGATTTTGATCAAATTTTCAGGATAGGATCATTTTCAGGGAGAGTCACAAGTAAAAAATTATAAAACTACGGTGGTGATCCAGAAGGGATTCTGGATCACTTTGAAATATTACATCGTTGTAAATGGTAAATGGTAAATGGACTGCACTTATATAGCGCTTTTCCACCTTCATGGTGCTCAAAGCGCTTTACATTAGCCTCTCATTCACCCATTCACACACACACTCATACACCAGTAGGTTTCTAAGGTCTATGGTAAGTCCTACTGGGGGCCTAAGCCAGGGTTCAGTGTCTTGCCCAAGGACACTTCGACATGTGGACAGCCAGAGCCGGGACGCGAACCGCCAACCTCTCGGTCATTGGGCGACCCACTCTACCAACTGAGCCACAGCCGCCCATGGAGCCGCCCATGGAGAATACATTTCAAAGTGATTCAGAATCCAGAATCTTTTCCAGATCACCACCAAAGGGTAATCATTTGTTTCTTGTGACACTCCCAACACATCCTGAAAGAACTTCTGAAAAGTGCTGCTGACAGACAGACAAACAAACAGACTTGAATTTAATACCTCCTTTAATAAAATGAAATGAAACTAATTCCAGACTCTATCCTTTTGTGGAGCAGGTTCAGTTTTTCATGACTTCCTCTTTGGTCCAGTCCTGACCCTTCCCAACAGCTTTCACAAAAACTGGTCTTATATAGTATGTGTTTCATCCTGTTGATATTACAGAAAACTAAATACATGTTATGAAGCTATTTTCTTCCGCCTGAACTCATTTGACCTTCTGTTTATAACCTCAGCCACGAGTGACGCATGTCAAAAACAACAACATCCGTCTACGTCACTTCCTGTCAAAGCTTGTCAAACATGGCGCTGCTCCTAAGGTCAGTACTTTTATGCTCCGTTATTCTCCAATTTATGCTGTGTGCGTTTCGGATTTCCACTTTTATTACACGCCTTTATAACATATTTACGCTTTGTATTAAGATAGTAGATGTTTCCCTGTGACATGTTTTTCCTCTTTTATCGTAAACCCTTGACGACACCGGTGCTAAGCTAGCGTTAGCTAACGGCAGAGGTAAAGCTAATAGTGTGGACTTTGACTCAGTAGCTGTTAATAACTACACAATAGACGATTTATTTGTAGCCTCTAAAGTTTTATATATGCTGTATTTCAGGCTGATTGACCTGTTAAATCGATAGGTGTGACTAACCTAATAGTTATTATGTGACATGTGGTGTCCTTATGTTAAAAAGCAAGAACTAACAAAGGAATTATTGGACGTAATTCACTGAATTAAACACATATTACTTTCTGCTCATGAAGATTAACACAGATAGTTACGAGAGAAACTGTTTGATTTTCTTTGTGTAGTTATCTAAAGTGGCACTGTTTTCCTTGGAGCTCTAAGATTAACACTACATTACATTCAAGCTTTCTTAACTCACACAAATATGTTTCTCCATATTTAACCTCTTTTTAGTAATTTGTTAAGAATTACTCGAGTATTATCCTCTGTATTGTGTGTTTTTTTCAGTTAAAGACTCAACATTTATTTTACTCAACGTACAAATGGCCATTAAAGCTCAGATTAAAGTCGAGCACAGTTATATTTGAAACAGAAGAAAATCAATAAAAAGTGACTTTTTCCACCATAGATATTGATAACTAACATAAACCAAGTATCTTTATTCACTGTCATTGATTCAACTCCATGGGTTTTACCGGTGAATCAATTCTGTAAAAGATGACAGTGTTTCTTGCGTTAACTATGGATCCTCTAAACATCCAAATGGGTCATATCTGAAGACCATGAAAAGATGACAAACTGCATTACATGAATTAATATGATTAGTGGAAGAAATTTGAGGAAATTATTCAACATTTTAGATCAATAGATGGTTTTGGTCTCCAGTAGAGATGTTGGTCTTCATGGGGTAAAGTGAAATAAAACTAGGTTCATAAGTATAGGATAAAAGCATACGCAATAAAAAAAAACCCTAAAGAAATAGCATGAATTCATATGTTACTTACACATACAGGTTTAATCACAAGTGAGACCACATTTTAGACAAGATAAGATATTCCTTCATTAGTCTGACTAGCGGAGATTATTATTATTATTATTTATTTATTTTTTATACTATATATATATATATATATATATACATACATATAAAAAAATATTTTTTTTCTCTTTTTCTTTTTATTGATATACTATATGTTGAATGTTGCAGCGTTACACCGAGACGAATTCCTAGTTGTATACTACATGTGTACTATACGAACAATGGCAATAAAACTCTTTCTGATTCTGATTCCAGTTTTACAGCAGCAACATTATAGTACAGCTTTAAATACATACACAATATACACATGAATAGAACACATAAATTATTGCACTCTTATATTTTTTTATTGCGCAGTTTATTTGGAAGGAAGGAAGAACCTGCAATACCTCTTTTTTTTTTATACACACTTGGGGTGTCTCATTCTGTCCCATAGATGCCATTCTGTTTTGAGATTTAACCTTACAAAACTAATCTTCAACACACCAGGGCTTTTACAATTGAGTTAAATTATTTTGTCATTTTGCACATGAATGAATACATAAAATTATATATAGGAGTTCCACAGCATCGTACACCATCATCGACAAAACTCTGACTGGTACTGTAAATGTACTGGAACTAGGGCTGCACGATTCTGGAAAAATGTATGTCACGATTTTCTTGATAAAAATTTCTATCACGATTCTCTGGACAATTTTTATTTTTATTCAACTCAAACCCAAAATTTCCATACTTGCAGTTTGCATAACAAAATATTTAACTATTGAACTATTGTTGAACTATTAATTCATTATATATTGATAAATAGATAGATTATTAGCAATAAGCTTAGTTGATAATTATTGTTGTTTGGCTGTATAATAACTTCAAAATGCTATCGAGTATCGTTTGTCTAATGTTTTGATCTTTTTTTTTTTAAATCCTTCATGCTCTACCGTGTAATAAATAGGTCCATAGTTTATTTAGCAATGTGATAAGCAATTGCTGCAGTTTTTTTTTCCATTTTGCCTGCTGGACCTTGGTTGTGTATAGTGTGAGTGTCCGTTTTAGATGTCTGGTTTTTTTGGACATGCATTTTCAGGGGTCTTGTTTCGTACTGTTTCTTCATACTGGTGTTTGAGGTGAATAAACAGGTTGGTCGTATTGTCCTCATTTGCTGCTACTGTAGCAGAACACAGGTAATGTTGACATATTAACCTCACGTTAGCTGAGAAGCTAACTGAGCTAACAGCTGTTACGTTTCTGTCTGTGAGCCCCCATTTGATTTGTGACTGGTCTTAAATGATTAGAGACATTCTCAGCTTTCTAACGGTGTATGGCATGACTTTCTTTATTAAAGAATGGTGTTTCAGTTTTTAACTAAAGTGTCTAGCGTTCCAATTCAAACGTAAAGACCACGGCAGCACAATAACAGCATTCGTTTTTTTTCTGACCCACTTAAAAACTTAAGTTAACTAGAAAAATCACTCTGAGAGCGCAGACCTCCACCGGGTTTTCATCAGTTTTCCTCATGCAGACACCACCTATCTCCTCACTCACTCATACTGTTGTGTGTTTGTCTTTCTGCCTTACCTGTCACTGAGTCACGTGACTTGTTGGTCCATTCGTGGTTTAGGGAGAAAGCCTGCTGCTATGCGCAATCACATGACGTGCAGGTGCATTTATGATTGGTTGAGTGGGGAAGCGACAACAGTGGACTTTAAGGAACCAGAAGTGGAAAAAAAACAAACACAGAAAAACAGTCTCTCATCAAAAACCGAATCGTGTGTAGGTGTGAACCAAGATCACGTTTTTTTTTTTTATCGATATATCGTGCAGCTCTAATTGGAACCCTCAGCAGGATCCTCATCCAGTCGTTCTAAGTAAATACCAGCTTCTGTATGGATGACTTTTCCATTAGCAGAGCACATATGGACAACATGCCCATAAGTTAGGGTGGGCAGAACTCTTAGAAAAGGCAGAGACTAGCGCTGCCAGCATTTCTTCAAAATGTTCAACAAACACTGACTGAAAGCTTTTCTCGCGGCACACCTGATCGGTTCTGATTTTGACCTACTGCAACCGCCCGTACCCGTCATGTTTAAACTCCGACCCGTTTTCCGATGAAAAAAAAATCCGCACCCGAACGACCTGCTATAAATGAACCGAACCGAACTCGTATCCGACACAGCACAACATTTTTCACCCGTTTCGTGAAAATTTGCGGTTCACCCACGGGTACCTGAACCCGTGCAGGACTGCATGGAGCACGATTGGGAGCGATAACGGACACAATAACATCATATATCCAAAATATTGGGAACATGTTCAGGTTTATTGAAGTAGTTTGATTGATAATAAGGTTTTGTTTTATTTTGTCCTTACAAAGTAAAAATGTTACTAGTTTTCTTTTTATCTTACTTTTGCACTACTACATTTTTTGCAATGTTTTTCATATGAGTATTAATGTATATTGTTTTAGTTGTTAAAATATTTTAAGCTTTCTTTTTTTCCAACAAAATGTATCTTTTGCACTATTTTTTTGCACTGTTTTTCCTGTAACAGTGGTGGATATGTCTGGACTTACTACAGTTCATGTAGGCAAAGTCTCAGGTTGCAGTTGCACCTTTTGCACAACTGATTTATTATTTACAATTATTTGTAGAAGTATTTTTGTTTTACATGTTATTTAATTAAAAAAAAGAAGATGAAAGAAACCACGTTTCTAGTGTTTTCTTTTTCATTTAGCCCACGTGGGAAAAAAAATCGTATCGTGAATCGAGTTTTTTGGGAAAAAATCGGAGATTTTTTTAAAAGAGAAAATCGCCCAGCCCTAGTTGGAACTAATGTTTTAGGTTTGGAGTGGACATGCAATAAACCAGTCTGCTGCCATAGTGGTCTGTCACTAAACTAGACCCAGAGTTTAGGTTTGGAGAATAGACACAGATTTTATGAGAAAATACAAATGTACAGTGTTTCTGTCTTTGCTCAGGTTTCAATTTAATGTTCTGAGATGTTTAATGTAAACTGGCTCACTGTAGCCACTGATATTGTTCAAATGTACATCTCGTCTCGTCATCTGAACCCACTTTATCCTCACTAGGGTCACAGGGGTCACTGGGGGCCTAATCCAGCTACAATGGGTGAAGGTGGGGTACACCCTGTATGAGTCAACAGTTCATCTCAGGGCTGAACATATAGAAAATCACTCTCACATTCACACCTATGGACAATTAACCTATCAGTGCCTGTGTTTGGATGGTGGGAGGAAACTGGAGTACCTGGCGAAAACCCACACAGACACAAGGAGAACATGTAAACTCCACACAGAAAGGCCTGGTGTGGGAATAGAACCACTGCACCACCGTGCCGCCGCAAATGTAAATCTTTGTTACCAAAATATGTTTGTTCTAAAAAAGCAAGTTTATTGTCATAGTTGTACGATAATTGCACATTTCCTGTTTTTATTTGGAAAATAAATATTGTTTCGGGGAACAGTCTGGTTGAGTAAATTTGTATTGTTCGAGCAAAAATCTAAGTTATTTTTAATTTGCACAACCAATTGTTCAAGGAAAAGCAAAAACATATATTTTTATAATATTGGTGTTTCTTTCAATAACAGATAAAATAGTACCAGTGTTACAATGTTGTGTAGTTGATGAGGGGGACCTTGACATTTTTTTGTCCTTCAAAGTAGGGTTGTCACGATACTAAATTTCCAACTCGATACCGATACTAAGGATAATACTCGATACTCGATACTAATTTCGATACTGGAGATGTGAGGGATTCCTTTTAAAATGTCCTCCATGGACTGTTAAAAAAAGGTAGTGAGTGCGGGTGCAGAATAAATGCATGTCTATCTCTTGGCAAGTTAAGGTAGGCCTATCTTTTTGCTCAAGCCCTTCTGCAGTGCTAACTGCAAGACTCTTTATGGTCGAGCAGGTGGCAGCGTATTGCATCATGTGACCACCGCGGACCCCTTGCGGGACTATGGCAAGCCAAAGTGTTCACTTAGCCACGCGTTGTCTTTATTATATCACGCGTCAGTTCATTTAAATCGGGCCTGAAAACATTATTGTTCACTGGAGCTTTTACTTAGATTATTATTTGCTTTAAAATGTTTTTATGTCCTGATTTTAATTGTATTTTAATGCATCTTTATGATTTTAATTTTCTTCTGTTTCTGTTTTTGTGTAAAGCACCTTGAGTTGTCCTGTACATGAAATGTGCTATGCAAATACATTTGCCTTGCCTTGCGTTACAGAACGCGTTCTAGAACGCATGCCATTGTGCGCGCCAGTGCGCGTACCAGAGCGCATCCTGTAACGCGTGATAGCGCGCCAGTGCGCGTGCTAGAACGCGTGATATAATAAAGACAACGCGTGGCTATGTGAACACTTTGGCTTGCCATACGGGACTAGCAGCGCGCACGTCAAAAATGATAGGCTGACATGCTCACGGTGGCCTCTGTGGTGGTAACGTGATACTATGCGCTACCGCCTGGCTGCCGCACGCGCGCATAAACGTTCGACTATATCGAGACCTTTAAAAGCAAAGTTGCATCGGATGGTCCCAATCACAGACCTATAGAAATAGTGTATAGGTCTGTGGTCGCACTGGCGTCATCCCGTGTGCTGTCAGAGGCAGCTGGAGAAAAAAAGAGACTATAATTTACAAGCCGGCATTACGGCTGTGCCAGAGCTGACCGCGTTGATGCCTGTTTACAATTCTTAACGTTACCCGCTACAAAAAAGCTGCGACGCGCCATAAAAACAAAAATCGATTTTCCAGCAACTTAGTATCTAATTAGATACCAAGGTCAATATCGATTTAGTATCTAAAATCGATTTTTTTGACAACCCTACTTCAAAGGGGGAGGTCCAATAGACAAAGACTGAGAACCACTACCATGAACCCAGTATACTATAAAACATGTCCATAATAACATGTATTGTCCTGTGTTTTTCTCTGTTATAGTATTTTGGTCAGAATGATGAGGCTATGTAACTCCAGTTTAGGCCTATAATTAAAATCGTGTTATATGGGTATTCAAGTAATGTGCTGTGACTTTGAACTTTGACCTTTTGGACTATTAAAAATGTCTACCAGAATAGAATGGGCTCACTATTCTGATGGTTTTTACAGCGTGTTGCCAGAAATTATTCATGTTTGGTCTTTTTCTACAGGTTAGTTATTATTATTTATTTATTTTTGTTGTTCTTCATCACGTAGTATGTTTTCTATCCCCAGTGTAATAATATGTCATCTTTTTTTCTCTTTAATTTCTTGTCCTTTTGTCTTTGTCTGTAGGACGTTGGCCCGTCAGGGTGTCTGTGTCTCCAGACTACAATACACTGTCCTTTTCAGACAGTAAGTATTAATACACAACCACTGGATATATTTACATGAATGTTTCTATTCCACTATTATTCTGAATATGACAAGAGTCGTGTAAACAGTATATTCTGAACTCGGCTTTTTTTTTTTTTTTTTTCACAAAAGGAACATTCTCTTTCCAAGACATGTGGAATGTGCAAATATTATGATTTAATGAGGACTGTTTGTACATGCATACGGCGCTTTCAAAATATGCTAATGTTTTACCTCATGTTAACATATGACTCCTTTTTATTGTCAGATTTGTGAAAAAAAAATCTCTGCTAGAGACGTGCTTCGAAGTTGAAGTGAAACAAGTACAAAAATAGTTGAGGCATATTCCTTACCTCAGAACATTAATTTAATTAATGTCAAAGTTAATCTCTTGCAGTGTTTTAAGTGATGTACTGTATGTCACTGCACGTCAAAGACGTTGGGTGGCGTGGTACGTTCAACTGTCAGTGGAAATGGCAGAAAGAATTTAGCATTTTTTCCAGTAAAAATAATTAATTTTCCTATATTTAATTCACTGAGCATGTAGATGAGCAGATAAGCGAAAGAGTACATTTAAAGATTATTCTAGAAAAAGAGGAAAAAAATACAAAAACATTTTTTGCTGATGGTGGGTGTTTGGGTCTATATGGGTTAAAAAAAAACATTAAAAAATGTTTGGTCTATATCATCCATTTTCAGCACCAACATAGAAAAGCTGACCACTTCAGAAATGTGGAAATCTTTGTATCGATGCATGTAAAGTGGAATATTGTTTTTTATTAGAGCTGTGAAAATGAACGCATCAATGCAGATTAATCCATCATCATGATTCATCTGATTAAAACATTTTTAACACAATTAAATGGAACAGTTGTTTACAGTTGTTTTATTGAAACTATTAAAGGTGTTAATAAACATAATTGCATATGTTTTGGATATTTTATTACTTTTTATGTTTTTTCTGTATTTATAGGAGTATTATTTTGTGGGTTTTTAGTGAGTTTTGTGTATTTTTTTCTCATCTTAAAGTACCACATAAACGCAATGCATATCTTAATCGGGGATTATACTAGTACTGAGCTAATGCATCACCTAACTTGTGCAGATATCTTCCCTTGTTTTTTAAAGTCTGTTTGCTCATAAAAAAATTAAATTAATATAGATTAAAAATGAATATTTAATCATGATTAATTTAAATGAATCCAGAGCAACCCTGTAATTAATCTGTTTAAAAATTATAACCATTTGAGAACACTAGTTTTTATTTGTTTTGCAAATGGACTAATAGGAATTTTAGCTCAATTCATAATAGGGATGTTAACCCATGACCGTTTGACCAATGGTTGACCGCATCAACGTTGTCCAGTCATAATTTCCTGTCGTTGGTTTAAAAAAAAAAAACAATCCTGCATCAGTGATTCCACTCTATTGTAGTGTAGGTTATAAAGAGGAAGCTTTATGATCTCTCCATAGCATAGCTTTAAAAATGATGAATTTGAGCATTAGCAAAACAAGACGGAATTTATGAATAACAAACGCAGAGTTTAATGAATCTATGTGGTAACGACCATTTGGCACCAGTTTAGAACATTTGCTCAAAACGTAAACAAAACACAAAGCTGACGTCAGGTGATAGAACTTCTTCTTCAACTAGAGACTGGGACAGCAAGTCGTCACCATGACAACCCAAAAGCGCAGTGGATGAGTTGTTTTATCCATCTGACATGATGGGTGGGCTACGGCAAAATGAGTTTGTGCAGAAATGACCCAGGCTGGTGGACAGATGATATGACATGATATTTAGCAGCAGAATTTACTGGAACATCAAATGTTTTTTGGGTTTTTTTTGTGTGTGTGTGTGACGGTTTAAAATGAGCAACATAACATTGCTCGACCTCGCAGTGTGGCTTGCGTTTTAAAAAGCGAAGTGACTAATGTCTGTGCGTGTGTGAGCCGTTTTTCTTTTCCTCAGTGACTGACTTCAACCGGTTAACGAAGCTCAGTGATAGGTCTAGATTTTTTTTCTTTTTTTTTTATTTCGCTATTCCTAATTCAGAATGAAGGCTGGAAGATTTTGCACATGTAAACATAATTAAACTAATGAAACGTCTGTCGAGTGTAAAACTGCCGCACTTCACAAAATGTATTTGTGTCTCTGTTACAGCGCTGCTCCAATGGGAACGACGGCTAAAGAGGAGATGAACAAGTTTTGGGCCAAAAATGCCAAATTAAACCGACCCATGTCTCCTCATCTCACTATCTACAAGTATGTACTGTTCATTACCTGCACTACAGTGAAGTATCATCTGTCAGAGGTGGGAAATGTTCTAAAGTAAAAACCTGAGAGTGAAATCATCCTCTCCATGTGTGATTTTGGAGTTTCAATGTCAGGTTTTTTCAAGTGTGCCTCAAATCTACTGCAACACATTATCAAAGTGGAAAACTCCGTCGGTTATAAAAGGTGGTTTAGAGATCAGGCAGCCTTTCTATATTTGTGAATATTTGTGACGCAGCCTGTGCCGCCATTATGCGGACAGCTCATATTTTAGATACATTTTGTGAAATAAGCACTCTGCAGTTTGCCTTGCAATTTTAGCCACTTAGAGTTGGTATTCCTCCTTGTGAATGAACCTGAAAGCACTATAGCTGAAAATTAGCCTTTTCAGCGTCGATAAATGCTCAGGACATTCACTTGGGTTCAGAACAGTTGCTTGCCTTGCTCATACATCCTCTGTTTTCTTTATGTTTTTAGATGGTCCGTCCCCATGATGATGTCCGTCACACACAGAGGAACCGGGGTTGGACTCAGCGGAGGTTTGTTCTTTATCTGTTCCTTATTCACTGCCTTTAAAGGTGAGCTCCGAGAGGTTTTCCTGGAGCATTTTTTTTTATTTTTACTTTATTGCTTAAAATCCCCTTCACACCCCAATTACAATCAGTTAATTTAATACTCTGACCCGAAAATAATAAAAAAAAAAAAAAATCACCTGTGGAACGGACAGGACTGAAAAAAAAGCACCATCCAATCATTTTGAGTGGGATCTTGAAATGATTGGATGGTTGTGTGTCTTTCAAAGTAACCTGTCATTTACCCCTCCCACTGAGTGGTTCATGCATGAGGGGTAACTGCAGAAGGGGGAGGGACAAATGAAAGTCAATTTTATTGTCAATTTCTTCACATGATCTGGTCGTACAAAGGAAGGAATTGAAATTTAGTTTCCAGCTGTCAGACATCGAAGTGGAAGACAAGGACAACTGTACAACCTATAGTATTAATGATAATAGGATGTACTGTTTTATTACATATCCTATTTGTGCCAGTATAACAGTGTAATAAAAACATTTAAATTAGAAAAGAACAGGAAAGGTCTCAGTAAGTCAAGTACGTCAGGCAGCAGCAAATGACAGTTGAGTTTGATTGAAAACTCACCATTCAATCATTTGGAGAGGGATCTCCAAATGATTGGATGGTTGTTCTCTCTCTTTTTTTGTTTTTTCAGTCCTCTCTGTTCCACACGTGGGTATATATTTAACTCATCTGGACGAAGTTGCGATCAGCTACTGCCATCGCGCTTTACCCCTCGTCAGCATCATCCGTTGGCGGAGTCATATGGCGTCCACAATTCACTAAAATCACTTCTCCTCCCTCAATTCTCAACAGATTTCAATTGTGATTGATTCATTAGATAGATCTAAGTATTGGGCACAAAACGTATCACTTTGTTTGTGGAAATTTGCCTTTGTAAACAATTTGTTTACAACTTTGTTTGTTTTTCCAGTCTGTCACTACAATCACTTCTCATCCCTCAATTCTCAACTTATTTCAATTCTGGTTTTCATGATCTATTCAATGGCTACCTGTTGAGCCGCATTTTGTAATAAATGTCCAAAATGTAATAACTTTTTCATTTCATTTTGTAATAAACTGCCACAACACATTTTTGAAATACATTTTGCCGCATTTCTATTTCCAAAAAATGAAAAAAATTGTAGTTTCAAATTGTCCTAATGTCTAATGTGTCT
Source organism: Siphamia tubifer (assembly GCA_020466265.1). Classification (NCBI taxonomy): domain Eukaryota; kingdom Metazoa; phylum Chordata; class Actinopteri; order Kurtiformes; family Apogonidae; genus Siphamia; species Siphamia tubifer. The sequence goes on from CM035799.1 coordinate 34,515,692, forward strand.
AATTACCAGACAAGTCCAAACAGCTCCTTGAGTTTTAATGCCACACCACCAAAGCACCTGCTGCTACAAAATGTAAAAACTTATTGCATAATGTGGCAAAATGAAATTAAAAAGTTCTTACTTTTTGTACATTTATTACAAAATGCACTATTATTACAAAATGCAGTTCAACACTCCCTGTTGTTGATTGCAAGACATCACTGCTGTGAGGTCCAGATGAACACAGGGACATTGCCACTGTTCTCGTGTCGGAGCATTGAATTAATTGGTTGTAATCGGGGTGTGAAGGCGATTTTAACCAGTATAGTAAAAATACACTAAGAAAGTATGTTGCACCCCACCTTTGAGTCAGGGGTCTCAGACATGTGTTCTGCTAAAGGTTCCAATGTGGCTGTTGGGATGAATTTTGCAGAAATTCACAGTCAAGGCTGTGGAATTAATTTTAGTTTAGGTTCCACATACAGACCAATACGATTTACAGTCAAATAACAACTGAATAACCCATGACAAATTATGACTCTATTTGTTTCTTCTCAGTTTAATGAAATTTGTACCTATAAATAACCCCAAATTATATTTTTTTAAACTTTGTTTTAGTGCAAAAAGTAATATCAAGTTCTGAAAATATTTACATTTACAAATCATCCTGTAACGATGAACTGTGAAAAGCCTGAACAAATATGAACAAAAGAAAATTAAGCAGAATTTGAACCATTTCCTGCTTCTGTTACAAAATGTTTAGTGTCTTTGTGGCTCTGATCCTTAATGCACATGTACAAATGATAAGTTTAGCCAGAATATTGTTAAAATGGCACTTATTTTTGTCAAGAAAATGAATCTTTTAATTACATTGAATCACATCTTTTTTTGTTTGGATTATTTATGAAAAATGTAATGTGTTGTTTTTTTTTTCACTAAAACAAACATTTGGACTCCTCTTTGTTTTTTAATAGGTTATTATGCTTTTGCAGCCCACTTGTGGCCCGTGAAAGAAAACAAGCTTGAGCCCCTGCTTTAAGTACTGACAGTATTGCATATTTAAATACAGGCTTGATAACTGCAGAGCCTTTTGGGTTTGTTTTCTAACCCTGAATTACAGTTATTCTGCTTCAACTGCCAGTTTTTGATTGACCTTGAAAATCTCTTCTGGCCATTTAGTCCATTACAATTGATTTCTGCTAAGAGCATTTACTGGACTTACAAAACCCTAAGTTGTCCAATACAATTAATACCTAACTGTGAAAACACACGTCTCACAATGAGCTGCCAACAGTTTCACTTATTTGTGTTAGAGTATGGTACTGTGGCCTGTTGACCCACATAGCAGCGGATGCAGAAGCTGTTTTTCAGCTTTGTTTACATGTGAATGGGTTCAACTACAGCAGCACTCAGTTATCATCAATACAGATACACAACAGACATGTCTTACTGATTTTCTTTTTCACTAAAGTAATGCAAGGGATCCATGCCAGAGAAAATACTGAAAATAAAATGTTAGACATAGAACAATGATAGAAATAATTAGGACTGTCAAAGTGATAAAAAATTTTCATCATTAATTGGGGGGTTGGTTTGGATTCATTTTGATTAATCGTGATTAAATATGAAATTTTAATCTATTAGTTGCGTTTCATTTTCCATGAACAAACAGACTCGTGAAAGAAGTGAATATATCTGCACTGAATATGTTTGTCTAAACTGGGTGATGCATTAGCCTAGTGCTTAATAATCCCAGATTAACGTATGCCTCTCGTTAGTGTGGTATTCTAATCTGGAAATGCTTCAGTGAAAAGAAAATTCCATCAAAACACTTGTGTCGGTAGACTGTTCTGCCCTGTTCATACTCTATTTTCCCACAAAATATACAAAACTTGCTAAAAAAAAAAGCCATTAATATTCACAAAAAATAAACCAACACAAAAAAAGCCATGAAAAATTCAATACGCATTTGAAAAGTCTTCTAAAATACAGAATTCTGTCTTAAAAAATATCCAAAACAAATGCAAAAATATGAATATATGTGACCCTCCGGCACAAAACCAGCCGGAAGTCGCACAGCAGTATTTCTAGCTATAGCCTCAAATATGTTAGAAGTTTTCAGGAGACATTTTACTTGGATTTTATGCATAAACTTGAAATTCGATAATTTTTTGAGAAATTCCTACCATAAATGCTTCAAATCATGCTTTTTAGGAAGGACAACAACTGACTCTGACAGGAATTAAGAAAGACAAAGAAAAATCGGCTCAAAACACAGCTTTCCTCCGCACTCACGTTAGGTATTTCCCCGTCATGTTTGATAACGTTGGAAAGATCGGAATTACCTCTAGACAACCCTTGAATATAAATCTACATAATTATAAATTTGATCCAATGGGAGGCCTCAGAACAAAGCCTTCTCGAATAAACAAAATCCCTTGTTGCTTGGGCCATGTTGAAAAACGGCCTCTGATTGGTTGAATTAGTGTCACGCAAGCATTTTTAATAAACTTAATTTGTGAAATTTGACCCAAGTGACAATTAACATGTTTATTCAACACCTTCAACTGTTTCAACAAAACAACTGTAAACAACTGTTCCATTCAATGGCATTACTTTTATTTTCATCAAATTAATCATAATGATGGATTAATCCACATTAATGCGTTTTAACATTCACAGCCCTAATTGATATATAATCCAACACATGAATAAATACAATAATGCACCAATTGCAAAACTTGTTGTCGATGCTAGTATTTAAAATGACATTTATTTGGTAGCTGATGGAGTTTTGGAGTTCCCCTCTTCAACGTAAACACTCATGGTGTCGTTTAAAAACAGTAAAGTCAGCAGATAAGACTCAGAAAATCCTTAGGTTTTGGATCAAGGTTGGAAAGCTACCTAAATATTACAGCGATCTTAGAAGTGGAAGGAAATCTGACAGTATTAATGTAATTGAGTTTGGAAAAGAGAGATGTATGTATCATTTAAAGTGATTTGTCGAAGTTCCAGCGAATTGTCAAGAGATTTGAGAGTGTTGCTTGTTGAGTTTTAAACCTTACACCGGTGCTATTGAACCTGGAGCGAAATACACAGACTTTGTTTAAAAGCGTGAGCAGCCGGATGAAAATGTGGAAGGAAGGAGGGTATTCTGGTACAGGCACTGCAGACATGCCCCAAGATCAATGAATTTTGGATGAAGGTTCACTGTTCACTGCTAATGTCATAATAATGTATCTACTTAGACTCAACGTCTTTATCAGCTTCCATCACTCACCGACCATACACTGACTGTTTTTTTTTTTAATGTACATTTTTTCCCCAATAAATAACAACTTTAACAACAATAATGCAAGAAAAAATACCAAAGCAACAGGAATAATGTTTTTTTATACAGAACAAAACTGATCCCAGGCACAATAAACCCTGCCCCACCACAAATTATTTAACTCTTAATGGACATGTCTCTCTCTCAAAACACGAGGTGATGGGTTTGACCTTTCAAGGTCATTCAAGGTCAAAGGTCATGATGCCATTTGGGAACCTGCATGCAGTTTCCTATTTGTAGGAAACTGAGTACTAACTGGGTACTTATAACCACTTTGGAGTTACAACCACTTTAAAGTATGTGACCTTGATTTACATCTTTCAAGGTCAAAGGTTATGACACCATTTTGAAGCTGATGGCAGGTTTCCTATTTGTCAATAATAGTAACTAAGTCTCTATCTACATTTGTTAGTTTTTTGTTGTTTTTTTTTACCTCTGACCCCTGACCTCTTGGGTCAACAATAGGTCAGAATCTATACACACAAGATGCAGAATTGAAGGACCAGTATGTTGGTGTTCATCGGAAGTCTCCAAGTTGAATAGTTCTAAAATTATATCCAAAATGGAATTTTGACCTTTATTGTGACCTTTGACCTGGACTCTTCAAATTTCTCCTTCAAGATGCGGATGTCAATGCACATCAATAGTGAGGGCAAAAAGAATCCGTATATAAAAGTGAGTATACAGGAATGAAATTGTGATCATTGTGAAAACACATTTTTAGTATCACTGACCTTGACCTTTGACCTACATTCACCAAAATTGAATGGGATCTATTCTGGACCACCTCACATCTTTCCTGAAAAATTCAACCAACTAATGAGTCCATACCAGGTGGACAAACAAAAAAACCAAACCTACAACAATACACCTCTACCCCTCAGGATGACAGAGTAACAATAGGAATTATTGTTTTTATATGGAAAAAAAATGCTCACATATTGGGGGGGGGTTCCATTTTCAAGGATTCCATAGGTGCCTGGAATTCTTGAAAATGTTTAAATTTCACTATTGTGTTTTCATGGTGTAAAAAGTGCTTGGATTTAACTTTAAATACTTGTAAGTAAAATATTGTAAGATGGTTCATGTATTTATTTTATACAGTGGTACCTCTACTTACAAAATACCCAGCAAACGAATAATCCAAGTAACGAAAAACCTTTACCTCAATTTTTCGTCTCTGAATATGAAAGAAAATTCTATTTTCAAAAGGAAACTGAAACCCACGAGACATAAGTATTACATTACTGTGCGTACATAATGTATGTAAATACGTCGTGTACGTACTGTACGTAGCTATAGCATTGGCTATGAGGGAGCTACCCATGATGCTTTTCGTGAGCCTTTGACCCTCATTCATCACAGAGTTCTAACCCTAACACACGTAAAGGCAAGTCCCCCAGAGCGCACCGACTGAAACCCCACCACAGCACGCAGCGCAAAGAAAGCGATTCCCTGTGCGAACGAAAATAAGTAGAGGGCTGTGCCACCAACAGAAGTGAAACGGGAGACGACAAAAAAAAAAAAGGAGGCAGCCATCAGTCCACTGGCACGAACAAAAGACATGCAGACGAAACCATATGAACCCATGGGAAAAAAAACACCCCGAAAAAACGTACATGAGCCGTGCCATCGCCAACCTTGATGACGCACCCCAGAAAGATCACGAAAAGCCGTTAAAGGCAATTGTCCCTGGATCTACACCCACCAAACGTCTGTCAACAAATACTGAAGGTGAAAGTAACAAAACAACTACAACGGTATGAAAATGACCCACGTCTGGTTCATTTTAATGGTGTAATGTTTACCCACTGAGACCAATAAATTCCATCTAAAATCTACATCTACTTTTTATTTTACTTTAACACATATTTCATACGAAATTGGTACATTTCTATAATTTTAAAAGGGTTTGAGGGGTAGAATTTGGGGCTTTGGAACGAATCTGGTCTTTTACATGTAAAATTCAACTCTATTTCCAAAAAATTCATGGTACGAAAACACTTCTGGAAGGAATTAATTTCATAAGTAGAGGTACCACTGTATATTAATTCAGGGTTTCTGTGGGTCATTAAAAATATTAATAGTCAAACTGTAAAAATGAAGGCCTTAATTGTCATTAAAAATCATTAAATTCCATGTCCAGAGGCGTGAAAAAATTAAATACACCTGATAGAATAAAAAAACCCATTGTTATTCATAATGTATTTTGATTAAATAAACATTTAATAATTATGATCAGAAGTATAGTGTGCTGACCCTTTAATTGGCCATTGTTTATGGACTCTACATGAAGTCTGAACATTAGATGCAAGGAATGTAAGATGTTGTGGTGAAATATTAGCGATTGTCAGAAAAATGGGAAAATATAAGTTTGAGCAGAAGTGATTGGATGAGGAACTATTCAGAACCCGGTAAAGAGAGTAAACTGACATTAAATGTATTTAAAGGAACATTAAAGGGCACATATCTTTTAAATTCTTCCTTTTCACATGTAAATCATTCACTTCTGGTCCATATAAAGTAGAGCTGTCAAATTGTTAAAATTTTTAATTAGATTAATCACAGAGTTACTTTGGATTAATTCAAAGTAATCATGATTGAATGTTAATTTTTAATCTATATTGTAGTTAACAAACAGACACAAGAAAAAGTCAATACATCTGCATTTAACGTATTTGTTAAGCTAGGTGATACACGTTAATGTGGTATTTTAAGATGGACGTGCGTTACTGAAAAGGACACTCCATCAAAACTTTTTTGAAACTCAAAACAACAAAATACAGAGGATAAAAAAAATACAAAACATGCAAAAATCCATTAAAAAAAGCAATGAAAAAATTCAAAACATGTTCAAGAAGTCATCTAAAATACAGGAAGAAAACACACAAAAACAATATGATAAAATGTCCAAAACATATGCAGAAATGTGTGTGTGTGTGTGTGTATATATATATATATATATATATATATATATATATATATATATATATATATATATATATATATATATATATATATATATATATATATATATATATGTGCAATTAACACATTTATTTATCACCTTTAACAGTTTCAACAAAAGAACTGTAAACAACTGTTCCATTTAATTGCATTAAATTTGTAATCCGATTAATCATGATGATGTCCTCGTTAATGTATTAATTTCAAATTCCTGATTATTGTAGTTTCACAGACCCTCGTTAACCCTGTTCTGAGAAACAACTCATTTTAGTGCAGTCCCTTTAAATATGAATGAGACATTTTATGCATTGGTTACCTGGAAGTACATGACCTTATGTAGTAGAACCACAGCAAATACTGTAGCATAACTGACATGAAAACATGATATTGAATATGGAAAACTAAACAGACTGGAAAATATGATCCAAAAATATCTTCAATATATATACTGCAGCACCAGGAGAGAATAAATTCAAATTTTATGTACCCCTAAATGCTCAAAATACACAAAAACATGCATTTAAGTACTAAAAAAAATATTTTGGATGATATATCTCTTTTAAAAAGGGCATTAAATTGGGTTAGCTGATATCTACAGAAACAGTGTAACTGCCAGGGTACATACCAAGCTAAAGCTACTTACAGAGGGGATATATTTAGATAAATGAAAGTTTATGTTAAAACAGAAAATTCCCAGGTGTTCTCAGATCGGCTCCAGGTAATTTTTTTAGATCTGAATCTTTGTGCAAGTGTCTGAATCATACCAGTTGGTTTTCCTTTCAATTCTAAACGTCTTGCTGTTATGAAACATAATTTTAGATGTACATTGTATTATGCAATAAACATCATTGTGGGGAAAAAATATGAAAATACACACAATTAAGATAATTATTATAATTAACACACAATTTATTAAGACAGCCTGGGGGGCAGAATACAAGTGGATGATTATAGTTTGGGATGAGGGCCTCAACAGGATCCAGGCATGTTCTGTTAAAGGTGTCATTCTGCTGAAAACCACTTTTCAACCCTCCTTTTTAATCTGATGGCTCGACACATGCTGCCTTTGAAAGTGGTGTCACCTCCACTGGCTGTATTTACCATTCATAGAAAACAACACAGAGAAACAAGCCACTCAGAAAAAGCCTCTCTACACGTCACAGGGGCTTTAGCGTCACCCACATGGGGTTAAACCCATCCCCCATTGCAGTGAATCTGAAGTAGCATTAGCGTTAGCATCTACAAGAGAAGACGGCGCCACAGTAACTGCTGCACAAACTTTAAAAAAATGGCAGCTCAAACTGGTTCATGTGCTTTCTGTGGAAATAAAGCCGAGTTTTTTTGCTGCGCGTTTTCAAAACAAGCGACGGCACGACACCTAGCTGGATGCTACTCTGGGATGGTAAACACACACACAGAGCCAGAGGGGAGGGGGAAGTGTTCCGTCACGCATTCTGAGCCAATCGGGGGCGCCTCATTAGCACGTCATGGACATTTATGAGGAAGTACCGGTAAAATCTGTTGTTTGACCTCAAGTTATTTTTCTACCGTCCAAAAACAGCTGGAAACAAAGTAATCCTGACATTTTTTAAAAATAGAACCAACACACAATGCATTCAATAACAATAGAGAACACACCAATATGAAGGACATAACCATGGACACCTTTAATGCACTAGTTAATTAAATTTAAGGTAATAAATACATCGGCTTCATTATTCAAAAACCAAGTTACATAGACTTTATCCCATTATCTCTCCCTTATGTGATCCATGTAAGTCTACTGAGGGCTTTCTTGTCCTTCTGTTTTGGACATGCCCAAACTTGTATCATTTCTGGTGTGAAATGTTCAAATGGTTCTGTGAAATATACCATAAACAATCTAGCCCCGAGAGACCCAGTGGAATATTACAACATAACGTTAGGATCTTTAAGGGTTAATATTTGGGTCTGTAAGGGTTAACAGTCTGGGTTCACACTGATGCTAGAATTGTACTTTTTGGTTTTTGGACAAAAAAACAAACTCATGTATGGGATGATCTGTGCTAAAAGGTTGATATTAAGTCTGTGGAAATCAGAATCTGTGTCTTCATTCAAGGATTGGCTGTTGGAATTGACAGGTGTATTAAACCTGGAGACTGAAAGCATGTTGTAGGATCTGGCAGCCTGTCCTGGACCATCTTACCCAGGATAATAGTGACTGCAGTGAAGGCTGAAGTGTACCGCTTAGCTCTTTACTGTGTATATACTGTATAATGATACTTGTGATGCACAATAGTACTCCTACTCACCCAGAGCCGTTTTTTTTTCTCTGTCTCTTGCATGTTTTTGTGTTTACTTTGATATTTTTTCCTGCATTTTTTTACCTTTTGCAAAAAATCTGAATAAATATATAATTGAAAAAAATATATACATATGAAAATGTGTATATACATTCCTCTAAATATGTATTTTACACCAGTGCTAAGGTGATGTGATGGAAGAAATTGAAAATCTATTGACGTTCAATGTGATGATTGAAATGAGTGCGAAAGGTTTTTGTTTTTTATTGGCTACAGGAAGTGCACTGTAAGTATAGAGTGAAACCTTTTTTGGAGGTTTGATGGGTTTCACTCAGGCGGAAATAGAAGGATATTTTTACCTGAATCCATTTATGTGTATGACTGTAAAATTGTAGTTTTTTGCAAATCTGGCTTTTATTTATTTATTTGTTACTTATATTTTATCCAATTTTTTGGTGTTTATTTTCTGTATTCTGCAGAATATTCTGTATTTTTGAATATCTTTTGGATTTTTCATCACTTTTTGTGGTAGTTTTTGAGTGTTTTTTTTTTTTTTGTCAATTTTAGTGGCTTTTAGCATGTTTTGTATATTTTTTTTCTCCACATCTTTTGTGATTCTTGTGTGTTTTTGTGTATTTTGCTGGAAATTTGATAGTGTTTTAATCACGATTAATCCAAAGCTGTTGATCTAACTCAAAATTGTAACCATTTGACAGTCCTAATAATAACATGATTTTTTTTTTTTTAATGTATTTCAAACTTGGCATATATATATATATATATATATATATATATATATAGAAGCAAACGATCGCACAGACATGACGACATCAGCTGGATCGATGCCAAAATAAACTACAGTATGTGAGAGAAGAAAAAAAAAACAATGGCTGTAGAATTAACACCAAAAACGTATATAATTGCAACATAAAAAAGTTAATTAAAGGTGCTGTATGTAGGAATTGTGTTCCCAGTTAATCCTAAATTGTCCCTGACTGTCACCAGACCTTAAGGAATCCTGTTCATTTCAAATACTGATATGACTGACAGTAGAACACATGGAATATTTGCATTTGAAAAGCTCAGTGTCAGCCTCTAAATAATTTAGTGTTTTGGTTGATGCTCTGCCCGTCACCTATCGACCAATCATAGTCAGTAGTGTTTGTTCATCTGGGTTCAGTTTCCACTCAGCTGCATCTGGAACATTTCTGATCACAAATGTCTGACATTACTCATCATCATCATCATCATCATCATCATCATCATCATTTTTATTTGCCAGATTCAAGGTCCAAAAACACATTGCACATGCCAAACAACAAGAACCAGCACAAATAAATAAATAAAAACAAGACACCACACAAAATACATACAAATATAGATACATATTGTCTTATAAAAGACATTTATACCAGTACCTTCACATTAGTGACTGCTAACAAAATGGCACTATTTATTTATTTAGTTTATTTGCACATATAAAAACAGAATACAGAAAGCAAATATCAAACACAAGAATAAAACAGAATATAGAAAGAGTAAACGACCTATAGACAATAAATGTCCACCTCCACTGCAACACAGAGCACAATTAATGATAATGGTAGCATAAATAAAGCACAATACAGTTAATATTTATAGAACAAACACAAAACGGTGAGAACACAATGGGCTAATGGGACTAGAAAAACACTTTGAGAGCCCAAACCGGAAAAGATCCTGGATTCTGGATCACATTGAAATTTTCCATTGCGGTTTATGGAGAATATATTTCAATGTGATCCAGGATCTTTTCCAGATCATCACTGGAAAAGATCACTCCAAACGCATCCTGTAAATTTAATCGAAATCCATCCATAACCGTTTGAGTTATCTTGCTAACTATCAGACAGACAGACAGACAAACTGCTGAAAACATAACCTCGTTGGCGGAGGTAATAACATGTCATGGTGAAGGAGGTGATTTTTGATGTTGTGTTTAAAGTTAATTATTAATGGAGCTGAGGTTAGCAAGCAATCAATAAATGAAACTTTATTTATGTAACACATTACAACACATCATATTACAAAAATTAAGAATAATAAAATAGATGAATAAAAGCTAAGTTAAAACGGTAGGTTTTCAGTTCATCTTCACCCAGCAGGGTTATGATGTTGTTCTGTGGTCTGTTTAAGTGACAGATGAATTTATGTATAAGGTTCCCTCATTTAAAGGTACTAAGCCCTGCATTAGAAAACAGGGTACTAGCACTGGAGACTGACAGATGCATTGGTTAGTGTTTGACCACCACCACACATTCAGTGGACAAGGACACAATAGCACATGACTAGGACAGAGCAGGATTTGAACTGCCAACCCTTTAATCATCAGATGACCCACTCTACCAACTGAGCCACGGGGTCGCCTGTCTTGATCAGGTTTATTGAAATGATATTTTCAAGACCTGTTGGGGGGGGGGGCTCACAGTGCTTCGTGACCCGCCACGTACTGTGTCCCTGTCTGTTGTTTATCTGTGCATTACGTACTTCTAATTTCAAAACAAATAGTAGCACCGAAAAATGCATCCAGTATTGAAGACCAGTAAAGTTGGAGACAAACTTTACAAACTGCAGTTTTCATTTGGTGTGTCATTGTGATATGCCAAATGACAATAAAGCTGATTCTGATAAAAATAAAAAATCAGTTATTATATCCCAGTTCTCCAGAAATGAGAAAAATACATTTGGTAAGATTTAGATTTTTGCAGTGCAGCTATTAAAGTCAGTTTTAAGTCGCCCTAATAAGTGTTAAATTGAATATGGAGGAGCCCTTAAAGTCCCTGTAACAGGCAGAACCTGAATCAGACCTGGGCTCTGGAGGATGGCTGTCTTGACATGCCCAGTCGGGGTTAAAGATCTGCCCATCATCCTTTGTTCACTCTTATTTCTCCCGTCTGTGTCTGCAGCTATTTCAGTCTTCGCTCTGGCTGCGCTGGTATTACCTGGAAATTACCCCTATTATCTGGACCTGATCCATTCGCTGTACATAGGACCTTATCTGATCGGGTTGGCAAAGTTGGGCATCACCTTCCCCGTCTCCTACCACACCTACAACGGCATCCGCCACTTGGTAAGACCTTTCATAGTTTTACAGACATTACCTGTTTATACTTTGTTTGGAAAAGCGTGGATGTTTTGACTCAGGTATTGTAATTTCAGATGACAAATAAATAATATATTGAAAAAAAAGGGGGAGGGTCAGAGTATGGGAATAATTTGACACTAGAAGAAATGTATTCCTCAGTGGGTGACCACAAAATTAGTTCAGAATAAGAAGCAATTTCCAAATTGTGGGATCAATAAAGAACTTCTATTGTTTTCTATTCATTAGTATTATCTCACATGGTTTATGCTTCACTCATTTGGTCAAATACTAATGAGAAAAACTAGTGCTGTCAAATGATTAAAAGTTCTGATGGATTAATTTAAGTACTGGGGTAGCACGTTGGTGCAGTGGTTAGCACTCGTGCCTCACAGCAAGAAGGTCCCTGGTTCAATTCCCACACCAGACCTTTCTGTGTGGAGTTTGCATGTTCTCCCCGTGTCTGCGTGGGTTTTCTCCAGGTACTCCAGTTTCCTCCCACCATCCAAACACATGCACTCATAGGTTAATTGGTTAATCTATATTACCCATAGGTGTGAATGTGAGAGTGAGTGATTGTTTATATACATGGTGGGTTCAGATGATGAGACAAAACCATTAAATACCATTCCTTTAAAATCTAAAACATTGAATATAATTTCAAAAATTATATCTGAATCTGAATTTTATTTTTCATGAGCAAACTGACTCACAAAAGAAAGGAATATACATGGACTTAAAGTTTTTGTTGCAAGGCAGGAAACGCGTTAGCCGCAGTGCTAGCAGAATCCCCGAATAACGGACACTTGGCGTTAATGTGATTTTTTAAACTTAAAGCCTTTGGATGAAAAGAAAAAAGCAAACACCCCAAAATTTGATAAAATATCCAAAACATATGAACATATATGTGACTAGAAAAACATTCAGAGAACACAAACTTCCACCAAGGCAGACCCCCCCCGTTTAGATTTTGCGGGTGATCTGGGCCGGGAGGTGGGTCAAGATAACTCAAAAATGTATGGGCGGATTTTGATGAAATTTTCAGGATGCGTCACAAGGAACAAATGATTATAGTTTGTTGGTGATCTGGAAGAGATCCTGGATTCTAGATCACTTTGTAATTTTACATTGCGGTAAATGGAGAATACATTTCAAAGTGATCCAGAATCGAGAATCTCTTCCAGATCACCACCAAAATGTAATCATTTCCAGATCTCCCCAGTACAAACCTACCCTGAAAATTTCATCAAGATCCGTCCATAACCTTTTGAGTTACCTTGCTAAGAGACAGACAAACAGAGTCCTTGGCAGTAGAGGTAATTAACATGTTTATTCAACAACTTCAACAGTTTCAACAAAACAATTGAATAGTGTAAGATTAATGTACATATTAAAATTGTAATGTAGAGGAGAATCCCCAGAAAATCCCCATAGAAAATAAAACATCAGTTTCTAATGAGAATCTTATTAATATGTGAAATGATAGGATGTCAACGCAAGTCATAGCTTCTTTTTTTTTAATTTTGTATCATATATGCCTCTTTTTTTACATCAAAATGAAGCTTATTTGCCAACTTGTACGCTGATGTATAACCTTGTCTTTGTCTTTCTTCTTTTGTTGTTATTTAAATCAGTGGTGGGACATCGGAAAGGGTTTCAAAATCCCAGAGGTGTACCGCACCGGCTACACAGTCATCGCTCTTTCCGTCATCACCTCCATCGCTGTTGCTTTCCTCTAAAGACGTGGACAGAAGACATGAGCAGACATTCAAAGAGTCAAAGGGGGTGTGGACCAGGTGCACTGTTAGGGTGTTTGTGTATATGTTGTGTTGTGGCTGCACTTCATCAGAGTATTAAATAAAGGACTATATAAGGCTACATGAGTAAAAAATGTGTGGTCATGTGTTGTTTCACTGAGTTACAACAAGAAGTTTAGTGTTGGTTTTGATGGACATTCATAACCTGACTGTTGCCAGATGGTATTTCATAATACCATCTGGGATCCTTCCACAACTGCTCTGTTTCCAAAGGAGGGGCCTGATCTAAAATTTTTTCATATGATTAGATGAAAAATCTGTCCATCATCTTGACTAACGCCGCTTCAGCCACTCACGTTGACGTCAAGCCGCTTAATCGCCGAAAATAGTTTATTTAAGGTGTTTAAACTTACCATTTATACGGGATGTTTATAACCTCATCTACTACGATGCCCACCAAGTTCTTCTAGTAAACGTCATAGAAAAGCATGGTCCTACATTTATCCTTCAGCCCAGACTCGGGGCTAACGATCACTATTTGCCAACATCTGTTGCAGATGTGATTGTCATTTCTTCCTCCCAGTTCCATTACTGTCAGCCCTAGTTTATCAGCCTCTTTGACTTAGTCCTCTACCAACACAACCAGAGGGGTACCACAATAACCATGGGCTTCTGCACTGGTACTATTTCTTTATCCACCAGTGGAACCATCTGATAGATCAAACTCTTGCCACACGCGGTCGGAAAAAGAGCGAAAACGTCATGTCCATTAAGAAACGCTTCCAAACTCGTCCTCTGTTCAACTTTTAAGGAATGAACATGTGATAGATTCAACAAAACTGTGGGAATAGTCTATATGGACCCTCAGATACCTAACACGCTGCCATTGTTATATATCAGAAAAGACTGCTTTACGTCACAACAGACACAACGCCGCCGGGTAGTCCCACCCTGAGACACTGATTGGCTCCTTAATTATAAATATTGAATTAAGCAAAAAATAAAACAAAAAAATTATCCTGAATTAAGCAAAACGTAGAAATAAATAACTAAAAAAAATCTGCCAATTGAACAAGTGAAAATGATCATGGCATCTTTCTTAAATTTTCCACATCTGTTGTCTATACATCAGTTCTTATATATGTGACTAAAAAGTTCCTCTTTAGCTGATTCTGTCTGATTTTAAATGTGATGAGATATTTGGACTAGAAATGAGACACACCCACTTGTCCAGACGATAGTATTTTTTACAGTGTGTTTATTGTTCATGTTCATAGCTGCTGTCATTCATCTTTTACCTTCTTGGGTTCGACAGCTGCTTAGATGTATTTTTAAAGCGGTGGGGGAGGAGACAAACCCCCCCCTTAAAACCTTGTTGGTCCTCCAGTGCAGTAGAAGCTCCTGCCTGTTCACTGCCTCAGGCCTTCACCTCCTGTGGAGTCGAACAGGAGGCGCTCCCCGCTCCACAGCAGCTTTTGTCCTGCAGTGTGAAGAAAAGCGAACTGCAATGTAATGTCAGATCCAACTGCATTTATGTCGACTGTAAGAACACACACCAGGAGTGAAAGGACAAGTGGAGAAAGACACAGCCGTACTGTTTCTGTAGAAAAGTTGTCTGTTTACATCAGCTGAATGTACGCTGGACAAACAGCGGCAACATTTAGACCCAAACTGAAGTCACGCTGCAATTTGTCAACACTGGCTCTGAGGCAGAAGCTTTGTCAAATTGATTTTTTTACTTTGTTGATGGAAAATTTAGTCACTGTTGAAGAACTGTTTGGAGTCTTCACATTAAAAATAGAGCCATGCATTTATTTACACTGTAAAAATATAACTGAACAAGGGGATTTTGGTAACACCTCACATTATGGATCGTTAATTATGTGGTAATTTGGATGTAATTTCATGATAATACAGTGGTACCTCTACTTACGAAATGAATTAATTTAGAAGTGGTTTCATACCGTGAATTTTTCATAAATAGTGTTGAATTTTACATGTAAAAGGCCTGATTCGTTCCAAGGCCCCAAATATTACCCTTCAAACCAGGGGTCTCAAACTTATTTTCTTCAGGGGCCACATTCAGCCTGATTTGATCTCCAATGGGTCGGACCAGTAAAATGTATAAATAACGTATAAATAATAACAACTCCAAATTTTTGTCACTGTTTTAGTGCAAAAAACCTCCATTAAATTATGAAAATACTTGTATTAATTATCCAAGTGCAAAAAAAAAAGTTCAATTTCATAAGGAAAATGAAGTCAATTTCAACAATGTTCTGCCTCAATTTATCATTCGTCCATGTGTTTTATTATGGATCAGTTCGACAAAGACCCTAAACTTAGTGACAGAAGCAGAAAATGGTTCGAATTGTGTCTAATTTTCTTTAGACATTTCAGGTTGTTCACATTTGTTCAGGTTTTTCACATTTTATTGTTACATGATAGTTTGTAAATGTAAATATTTTCATAATTTCTTTTTTTTTGCAGTAAAACAATGACAAAAAATTGAACTTTTCATCATTTATAGGCAAAAGAATTTGAAGAAACATGGAGTCGTTTCATTGGTTCTTATGGTCTTCATCCTACCCTGCCTTAAACCCTTTAAGAATTTTAAAAATGTACCAATTTTGGATGAAATATGTGTTAAAAGTAAAATAAACCCTCACCCTCCATCATAATATCACTGAATATAGCAGATGCTTTTTCTGAAACAATCGCCTCAGTCACTGTATTTCCTGCAATTTCTTTCTCCTTTATCCACACTAGTAACAGTTTCTCCCTTTCATCGTTCAGTGATGACCTCTGACCTCTTTTTCCATATCACACGGATGCTTTTGGAAGGGGTCACTGCTTTTAAGGCATCCAATATCGTACCAATGGTAGACTATCACTTAACCCCGTGCCATTTTCATCTTTTTTTTTTATCATCTCCTCTTTCACTTATATTAAAAACGCAGCCAACTTCTTCTTTTCATTCACACCAGAATCGCTTTCTTTAGGCTCATGATGAATAATGAATATAGAAATAAAGTTTCACTGAGCACAGTGGGAAAAACTCACAAAACAACAGTAACTCTGGGATGAATGAGGGTCAAAGGGTCATGAAACGCATCATGGGTAGCTCCCTCATAGGCAATGGGATGCTACGTACAGTACATATTTACGTAAATTACATAGTTGCGTACAGTAATGTACATATTTATCTCTCGAGGGTTTCGTTTCCTACATTTTTTTCCACATACCAGGTTGGATATTTTTCCTCCACTGTCACTGGTGTGTTCACAATGTTAAAACAACCAGATAGATGCTAGTTTAGACTTATTTTGATTGCTCTTTATACGTCACATTGTTCGTGATTGGTCATAGCACTGGCCTATTATGTGCAGAGCAGTTTGAAAGACAGCCTGTACACTTAAGCTCAGTCTATGGATCATTTCCAGACTATGAATTCATATCATAGTTGGACTTGCCAGACTAGCCAACAGTTATATTGAGCATAGCTAGACTACTATGGTAGCAAATTATACTTGTTAGGTACGTCTAGCATGGCTAGGCTAGCTCATTGGAAGTCTGTAAGATGAATAGTTCAAAAGTTATATCCAACATTTAATTTTGACCTTTTTTGTGACCTTTGACCTAGTCTTCAAACATGTCCTTCAAGGTTCTGTTGTCAATGCACATCAACAGTGAGTAAAAAGAATCTACTGCACAGGCCAGAAGTTTAGATAAATGTTTGTTATTTTCATGACTATTTCCATTGTCGATTCTCACTGAAAGCAATAAAACTATGAATGAACAGTCGCAGTCGACAAGTGCAGTCGCAAAAATCATCAGGCGCAACAACGAAACTGTCTGACATGAGGACCGACCCAGGAAAGGAAGACCAAGAGTCACCCTAAGAGACAAGGGGAAAACACATACGATATATACACACGGGCAGCTGTGGCTCAGTTGGTAGAGTGGGTCGCCCAATGACCGAGAGGTTAATGGTTCGTGTCCTGGCTCTGGCTGTCCACATGTCCAAGTGTCCTTGGGCAAGACACTGAACCCTGACTTAGGCCCCCAGTAGGACTGACAGAACCTTAGAAACCTACTGGTTTATGAGTGAATGTGTGAAGGTGGAAAAGAACTATAAGGGCGAGGAAACAACCAGACACAGGTGACACACATAAGGAACAAGGAAGAGGTCACACACATGAGGAAACAAGGGTAAAGGTCAGACTAGATAGAACGATCTGACTAGTCAAATCTATAAAAATAAACAGGAAGTGACAGACGAACATAGAAACAAAATACTAAATAATACAATATAATTTCTTAGATATGACAGAGCAGGTGTGTTTGAAAAGGAAATTAATAATTTACACTGTCTGTTATCACTGTGGAAACACATTTTTGTGACTTTGACCTTTGACCTACATTCATCACATTTTAATGGGATCTATTCCGGAGCATCTCATACCTTTCCTGTACATTCCATGTAAATTGGTCCAGTAGTTTTTGCCTAAAGTTTCTAACAAACAAACAAACTGCAGTGAATATGACAGTAAAGGTGTTAAATGTATGAATCTAACATCTGTCGTTCTTCATCTTTTCGGACACCAGTAAACATAATGTTACCTTTTTCCGTAAGTGGGGAAAATGCGTTTGATTCCGTTCTCACCTTAGAGCTGCATCCTCAGTTTTGTTTTCTTGACATTTCAACGTTAAACAGTCTTCAGACGTTGGTGACACAGACACACGCCACAGCCGCTCTTTGCATGTGACGTTTGAGTCTGGTTCCACCGTTTCATCCTGACTCTAATCCACGCTGCAGGCACACGTCCACCTGGGCACACAGATACTATGGCCTTATAGCTTTATATTAGAGGATGAAATAAAGCCTCAACTCTTTGTGGACGACACAGACAGAATATGTTTGTGTGAAATACGAGGCTAGTGTTGTAAGAAAACTGACATTTACACTGAAAAAAAACCTAAATCTGACCAAGTGTATTCTCCTCATTTCTACTCATAATATATCTTCACACATAAAAGACTGTCAAGAACCACATTTGATTTTTAAACTGTAAACCCAAATATATTAGTAGAACTCAAAAAACTTAAGGCAATTGATTACCTCAATTATTTTAAGTTGATTAAACTTAAAAAAAAAATACAAGTTTCCAGAACTTAAAAATTCCATGCTTAATATACTTAAATTAAAATGTTACTTATTAAGTTAGTATTCTTGTCATGACAGGTGAGGTGGAAAGAGGACCCAGATGCTCAGTGCTGAAGGGAAAAATAATTTAATAACAGACAGAACTAAATTCAGACAGAAAATAAACAGGAACAAAACCCGGGGGTAGATCAGCCAGAGTCCGTGGTGGTGGAAAAATGTCCAGGTTATGGAGGTGATAAAGCTTAATGGTCCCACAACTGCAACTGCAAGATTCACTGCTTATATAGTTGCAGATCAGCAATGACTTGCAGCTGGACGGTGCGGGCCAGGTGAACCTGGAGTGGATCAGGGGGAAAGGTGACAGGTTGAGACAGTTCTAAGGTTCTGTCAGTCCTACTGGGGGACTAAGTCAGGGTTCAGTGTCCAACTAAAGGCTCTAGCTCCTACTGTACTTTTAGAAACCCTGTGAACTTTCAATAAACCTGCATTCTGGGAATGAAGGGTTCTATTGGGCTGGTACAGAACCACATCATCTTTAAGGTAAGAGAGGCCCATACCATTAATGGTTTTATATGTAAGGAGGAGGATTTTAAATTTAATTTGAAACTCAACTGGAAGCCAATGAAGGGTTTGGAGCAGAGGGGTGATGTGTTCTCTTCTTTTTGATACTGTTAATAATCTATGCTATTCTATATTCTATTCTATTCTATAGTCTATATTCTGTATTCTATATTCTATTCTATTCTATAGTCTATATTCTGTATTCTATATTCTATTCTATTCTATATTCTATTCTGTATTCTATTCTGTATTCTATATTCTATTCTATATTCTATTCTATATTCTATTCTATATTCTGTTATCTATATTCTATTCTATATTCTGTATTCTATATTCTATTCTATAGTCTATTCTGTATTCTATATTCTATTCTATTATATATTCTATTCTATATTTTGTATTCTATATTCTATTCTATATTCTATTCTATATTCTGTATTCTATATTCTATTCTATAGTCTATTCTGTATTCTATTCTATATTCTATATTCTGTATTCTACATTCTATTGTATAGTCTATTCTGTATTCTATATTCTATTCTATTATATATTCTATTCTATATTTTGTATTCTATATTCTATTCTATATTCTATTCTATATTCTGTATTTTATATTCTATTCTATTGTCTATTCTAATCCATTCTATTTTCTATTCTATTATATTCTATAGTCTATTCTTTTCTGTTCTATATTCTATTCTATAACTTCTTTATGCTGTCTTCTACTATCCCCAGTTCTACTCAGGTGTTGCTAAGGTATAAAAATAAAAAGCAGGGCTGATGTAAACCCATCATACGTGTACATGTTAAAGTGCAGGGTGTGCAAAACATATCTATATAAAAAAATATAGAATTTACACTGAATATGAAGAAGCTGAATCCAAAGGTTTATTTCTGCTCATACTCACATGTGTTTAAATCACCTGAAGTTGCAGCAAATAAAACATGAAGACAAATTAATTTACATTCTGTTTGTAAAGTCACTTACAGGTCATTCTCCTTAGCGTTTGATAATTTAACAAATTGAAGCTTTTATAAAACTCGATAATGAGCAACACAATTTCACTTCATCCTTCAATTGGATCCATAATTTAACACCAATAACAGAAACATGATAAGATTTAACATTTGTTCTGACTTTAACATGTTTCAAACACAAACCACCCTCTTAAATTATAACTCCCTTAATGATCTTAATTTAAAAGTTCTTTGGATACAAACAGAAATACTTTTGTTCTTCGCATGAAACACTATTTCCACTGTTGGTAAATATACAATATCAGGACATTTTAATAACAAAAGTGGCTTTATTTATTATTCTGATAGTTTCCTTTTTTGTAATTACTGTATTAAGTTAGTTTTATAAACATTGCCCCTATAATTATACATACTGTACATACATAACTATATTATAATATTAAAAAACAAGCTACTTATTCATTATTATTATTATTATTATTATTGGTATCTATCTATCTATCTATCTATCTATCTATCTATCTATCTATCTATCTATCTATCTATCTATCTATCTATCTATCTATCTATCTATCTATCTATCTATCTATCTATCTATCTATCTATCTATCTATCTATCTATCTATCTATCTATCTACGCTTATTTTGCTTATTCTATACAATCCATAGAATCAGCAGCATAAACTAGAACAAAAAACATTATTTATGAGTTCATTCATTTATATACTTATGTTAAATGTATTGTAAATTGTTTATTTATTTATTATTATTATTATTATTATTATTAACCACTGACAGGTACATTTGTCATTGGCTTCTTGATTTTTATTGTTTGTTTTTTTCTTTATTATTTCATTTTGAGACAAATAAAGAAATCAATGAAATTAAGAAATAAAGACTATGATGTGTCTAAACTTGTTTTGTTTTTTTTCCTCACCATCTACAGTTTGGACGGAGGACCTGGTCAGTAAAATAACCAAAAAAAACCCCTGTTGTGCAGCTCATCTCTGCAGTAAATGACCTGTTTCCTCACACATACTCATACAATGACACTACACTGGGGTTTTATGTTGAACAATAGAGTTCAAAGGTGATATTTTGGCAGGTTTAGTCCAAGGCAGATGAATGGAGCAGTGGTTCGGCAGCTGCAGCACCCCCTACCGGCCGGTGCGGGAACAACCAGCACGACTGCGGTCCTGATGCTGAGGGATAGAGAGGATGATACTGGGAGGAAGGGGAGGTATAAACCCGATTTTGATCGAAAAAAATAGTACCTTCGTCTCTGTGGCGCAATGGAATAGCGCGCTGGACTTCTAATCCAGAGGCTCCGGGTTCGAGTCCCGGCAGAGATGAAGCCAGAAAAAGGATAAAAACTGGCTTTTTGGATGAAATAATAAAAACATCCCACTGTTTGTTTTTAAATGTACAAGACAGGAGGCGAAAAAAAGGTGTTGAGTCAATTGAAGGGCGCGAGACACTGTTGTCACGAGCTGTTTCAAGAACAGAAGGTTGTATTTAGGATGTGAAGTTATTATTATTATTTATTTATTATTTATCATTTATCACGTCTGTCTGACTTCTGTCGTTTTCACGGAGGCACCGACCGCGAGTTTCATCATCCTCTCATCTTCATCATCAACCTCATTCTTGTCGTTTCTGTGACACGGAGACGCGCGCGCGCACACGGACACACGCCAGTTACGCGCGCGGCTCGAGCTCCATCACCTGGGGCTGTCCACTCATATTCTTTAAAAACAAACCTAAGCTTTTTTCTAATGCAGCGCCAACAAACACATTTACACCCCCCCCCCCACTCACACTCACACACACATTACAAGTACTTAATGATGCCAGATGCTACGTTTCTTTTTTTCTTTTGTCCCATTTGGTTCAAAAACAGCGGGAGAGATAAAGACTCCACTTTATTTTGAATCATCTGAGACATATATAAATAAATATATGCATTAAACCTTAGGGGTCTGAGTATATTTTAACTGTTTTCAACTATTTAACTTCTGAGACACTAGTAAGTCCACAGTAAAAAAAAAAAAAAAACAAAACACAAAACAAAAACAATAAAATAAGCAACGAAATTAACCCAAAATGTATTTTTTTTCCCTTTGTTTTTGATATAAAAAACAGTTGAATGAGCTTTTTGATGAATATTATCATCATCAGTGGATTAAATATTTTAAAAAATGGGGGGAAAATGTAAAAAAAAATTCAGAGGATGATAAAATAAATGATGGTAAATCATTTAACCATCCTTGGGCATTTGTGTAGATTTTTCTCTTGTTTTGATTCACATGTAAAACCCATGGAATTGGATAAATAATGTTTGGAGATGCTCATTTCTACATTCAGTTAATGATATCTTTACTGAAAAAGTCACTTTTTCTTCAGTTTTCTGGGTTTTTAATATAATAACCTCAACTTTAACCTGAGCTTTTATGAGATTTTACATGACCATGAAGAAATACAAGATCTAGACACGGTAATAATTGAATATAATAAATGCAGATAACTCACTTAAAGGTTAAAAAGAAAAAAAATGTGGTTGGAGGTGTGTGTGTATGTGTGATTTATGCACCATTTACTGTAATTTATCCTCTGAATTCTGTATTCTTTCTAGTGGAAATCATCTATATTTCTATATTTAATTGACTGATCGTGTAGATGTTCATAAAAGATCAAGTTAAATTCAAAAGTTATTGTATCAAAATTGAAAAAAAAACTGAAGAAAAGGTGACTGTTCAGTAAACTATAACATTAACTGAACATAAACTCAAAAAGAAAAGATTAAAGATTAAAATTGTAGATTAAATCAAAAACAGAAAAAGAAGAAGAAAAGAAAAAAAAATACTTTGAAGGAACATCTATCACTGACTGAACATAAATCAAATGCTTATATCCACTGTCATTGATTCAACTCCATGGGTTTTACTGGTGAATCAATGTTGTAGAAGATGATGGCGTTTCCATGGTAACCTCTGAATGTCCAAATGGGTCATATATCTGATGACCATGAAAAGATAAAGTGACTTTTGCACCAGTTACTTCAACATATATCTTCAATCGTGTTCACTTTATGGCTTATTTTATTGTTGTTGCAGATATTTTTCTTTAATTTTGTTATTTTAATTTTGTTAATTTCTTTGCTTACTTTGGCTTTTCTGCTTCATTTTATTGGCTATTTATTTATTGAATTATTTATTTCTTACTTTTTTGTTAAATTTTCCAACATAATCTTCCTTGTTTTACTGTTTTCTTCTTCTATTTTTTCCAGTTTGTGGTTTATTTGATTGTTCTCCCCCCTGTAATTCTGCTTTTTTAAAATTTTGTTTTAATTATTTAACATTTTACATGATCTATTTTTGCTTCTCAATTTTACCCACTGTCATTAATCAAACTGTGTGGGTTTTACTGTTGAATCAATGTTATAGAAGATGATGGCGTTTCCATGGTAACTACAGAGTCTCTGAACGTCCTAATGGGTCATATCTGATGACCATTAAACGATGAAAAACGCCATTTAACACCAATTATTTCCATGTATTAGTGGATTAAACAGTTCATATCAGTAGATAATGGATGTCTGGGTATCTGTGGGTTAACTGTATCATGGTTGGACGACAGTGGTCAAAGTAATTTTATTTATTTATTTTTATTTGATTTTAAGTGAGCACAACTTTTTTGGATACTTTCAAGGACCCCTGAAGGAAAACTCCACTTTCTAACTTAATTTCTCTATATATAAAAATATACATAAACCCCTCCCAAAAGTAAAAGTAAAGCCTAGAGTTGCAATAAAAAACAGCTGCTCCCTTGAAGATCTCTCACCCCCCCAACCCTCCCCTCTCCCCCCTCCTCCCCTTCTTCTCTTAGTTATACCCTGTGGCTTTTATTTTACTATATTGTATTTGTCTTTTCAACCCCACCACCACCACCACCACCACCATCATCATCATCATCATCATCATCATTATCATCATCATCATTATCATCCTCTTCCTTCTCTTCATCCAGCTTCCAGTCACTGATTGGAGATGGAGAGGGAAGGGTGAGGAGGAGGGGGAGGAATGGGAGGGGGGGGGGCTCTATCGTGCAGTTTGCCGCCATCCATGTTTAACCCCATCATGCTTCCCCCACACACAGACCTAATCCGCCAGTAAAACTAATCCCTAATCCTCTGTGGCAAGTTGAACAACCCCCCCCCCCTCCCCCCCTCCCCTCCCCTCTCCCCCCCCTCTCATCTCCCCTCCCTCTCTCTTCTCAGATCCCGATTCCCAAACGGGCCTGGCTGGCGCACGAGACGTAATAACCAGACATAATAATAATAAAAATTTATAAGCACACAAAAAAGCTAAAGTGTTCATTCCCAGGAGTTCCATATATTGACATAGTGGAAGATTTACGCAAATTTTACGCACAGCAGCAGCATCTATAATAAAGCCTCTGTTACGCAAGTGGGACTGAGTGGGACTGTCCACGTTTTATGATGTGTGGAGAGATACTCTGACCATGTCCCACTGTGCACAAGGCTGAGGACACACAGAACCACAGGGGGGTCTGGGGGAGCCATAGACCCCCCCCTGGTGAAATATGAGCTCCACTCGAAAAACCATTTATGACATTTTGGGGGGTTTCTATAATAATAATAATAATAATAATAATAATAATAATACAGTTAATATTTGCTACATGTTTTAAAATTTTGAATATATTGTTACAAAGAATAGAGTAAAATGGAATAAAAATATGTTAAAATGGGCTTAAAAATACTAAAATACAATAAAATGCACTTTAAAATATACTAAAATGCACTAAGAATAAAGTAAATGTACTAAAAAATGAAGTAAAATGTACTAAAAATGCACTAAAATGCAATTTCAAATATATTAAAATGCACTACGAATAGTTAAATGCACTAAAATACATTAAAATATGCTTAAAAATATATTTAAATACACCAAGAATAGATGTATATGCCCTAAGAATAGAGCAAATATACTAAAACGTACTAAGAATAAAGTGAAATGCACTAAAAATATAGTAAATGTATTGTAGAGTAAAATGCAGTAAAAATCCAGTCAAGGAAACACTTGCTTAGTTGAGTCTGTTGTTCATTTTAATGTCAGGTTCAACTAAAGGTGCATTTGTTTGGAAAAAAATCACAATACTGTCAAAAACAGCTCATAGTGGTTTAATTTCAGAGCTGATGTTTATGCATTTGTTATATTGAATCTATATGATAAGTATGGGGTGTTTGTTTGTAGGGACCCGACTGTGGTATTTAATTTGTCTCAATACATTCAAAGAAAATGTTTAAAAGTGCAAGCAAAAAATATCACTTCAAAATGCCAAATAAAAAAAAAGAAAATTAACAAAAATCAATGATTAAAATTCAAAATAAGTAAATATGCAGGTCATGTAAAATATTTGCCTTTGCATCTTTTTCAGTTTTGGTGCCTTTTTTTTTATTACGACTCCAGCCTTTTCATTTGCGCTCATGCTCATTTTTTATTGCAGTTTTGACACAAACATGGCTAGTGGGGGCGGGACTTCCTTTGATGGATTACTATTGGTTTATTTATGTTTGACGGACAGCTATGTACACATATAAAGCAGCTCTGCTTCTGATTGGCTACACTTACTTACCTGCCCGTCAAACATAAATTGGGAGCTTAAGTCTCCGCCCCTTCCAGGAGGTTCATGGGGCCTGAGATCAGAAAATTAATGAATGGTATTCAATGGGAAATAAAATGCTTAAATGGTATCTGGTTTGTCATGTGACCTGAATCACACACATGTTGTACCTCATTAATAAATGCTAATTATTGATGTGTGTTTCAACTGCTTCTGTTAACCAACGGCTGATTCATTCCGTTAATAATTTGGACTAAATGGTTGGTACATATGTGAGGTCATCACAGACTCCACACAACAGCTGAGTGGAGTGTGACGTCACATTTGCTTCCCATCAAAAACAGGTGGTCTTTTTATGACACATCAAATATTTATTATTAACCGCTATCATATGTGAATTTCACTTGTCAAACAGAATCATAATTTAGCTTGACTCGCTCCATTCACTCCCATTCAATTTTTTTTTTTTTTACAAGCTAAGCACCCATGGACCGGAAGTAGAAGGGTGTGACTTTAGCCTCCCCATAAACCAATAGTAATCCACCAAAGGAAGTCCCGCCCCCACCAGCCTTTTCAAAAAGTCATGGAGCATAAATGAAAAGGCTAGAGTCGTAATAAAGGAAAAAGACAACAACCAAAACTGAGAAAGATGCAAAGGCAAATATTTTACATGATTTTCCCTTTTTTTTCTTTTTTTTTAAACTGCAGTCATATATTTTTCATTTAAACTACTTTTTTGTTTGATTTTAGTTTTTTATTTTGTATTTTGAACTGATATTTTTTGCTTGCATTTTTTAAAATCTTACAACTTATTGACACAAATTAGCCTTGGTATGATTCACACACTACCCATTAAAAGTCCCATATCCCTCCCCCCTATATGCTCTAGCCTGGGGATGGGGGTGTGGAACCAGCAGCAGGGCATATCACTCAGATATGCCTAATGACTCAATACATTCGATAAGACACGCAGACAATAAAGGAAGCGTGACAATCCATTTCAGATGACCTCTGCTGCTTCTTTCTTTCTTTTAAATTTCAGATAGACACCTCCTCGATGTCAATCCGGGTACGTTCAGGTGTAGATAGAACCCCAGAGGCTGATAAGGTCAGTGTATGCGCGCGCACCCAGGGAGGTTTATGTGAATATTCCACTGATTTCTCGCTATTTTCAGATCACACTTTGTATCAGCTCCATCTCCTTCAGCCAGTAAGGCCCCTGCTCTGGCCCTGTTATCCCTGTGGTACGGGCCAAATCGTATTAAAATCCCCTCCCTCCCCTCTTTCCCTCCCCTCCCTCCCTCCCTCTCTCTCCTCCCTCCTCCCCTCCCTCTCGTGTTTCAGACAGACTGTTTTTGCTGCAGTGAACGGTAGCCGTGGAGAGAGAGAGAGAGAGAGAGCTACACAGATAAAGATACACACAGAGAGTGTGTGTTAGAGAGAGAGAGAGAGAGAGAGAGAGAGCAGGAGGAGGAAGATAAAAAAAAAAAAGCCAAAGGAAAAACAAGGGGAGTCAGTCAAGAGAAGAGGAGAAGCGACTGGGAGATAAAACAAAGAAAAAAGTCGATAAAAGCAAAAGACTGAGAGGAGGCTCCGGACCAGAGACTGCTGCGCATCAAAGGAGGGACCGGAGTCAAAAAAAAAGGACCTTATTGGAGAACCAGCGGCAGCAGAAAAGCCCGAGTCCAGAGGCGGAATAGACCGGTGTGTGAGGTGATTATGGGATGGCAGTTTGTTGTCCAGGGTCAGGGCTGTAGACTGTAGGGCGAACAGGAGACACCTGTCACTGCTGACGCTTTTCCGTCTCTAGGAATGTGTCTATGTGTGTGTGTGTGTGTGTGTGTGTGTGTGTGTAATCCGTTATTCCAGTCCAGGGGCAGAGCTGTATATATACAGTACACTAATCCCTACGTGTTTTTATTTCATTTAATTGACGTTGGTTTTTTTTCTTCTTCGCTTTTTACGCCTGGTCTCCTCCTCTCACACTCCTCTTCTTCCTTCTTCCTCTTCATCGCATCATCACAAACTGCACGCGCTCTCGATCCCGTTACAACAGCCTCTAAAAATCTCATCCCATCCACGGCTGATAGATTTCAACTAACCGGTGTGCGCGCGCGTGTGTGAGTGTGTGTGTGTAGGGGGGGGCAAAAACACCCCCCCTCTGAAAAAAAAACACAAAAAACAACCGCGACCTCGGAAACGAACTCGCGCGGTCCTGGTCCTGGTTCTAGTCCTGGTTCTAGTCCGTCGCAGTGATGCAGGTATACAGCCACTATAATAATAATAATAATAATAATAATAATATTAAGAACTGTAATTATTCTTATCATTATCATTACTTAGACACTTGAAAAGCACGAGACCCACAACTTGGCTTCTATTACACGCCCACAGTGTCCATGAGTGGGGATGGGGATGTTTCCAGCACAGATCATGCGCGTCTTTGCTCTAGTTTTGTTTTCATTTCTCGCCATCACTCAACAGGAAGAGACTAGAGTAACAATAAACACCCCCGTAACCCCTCCCAGTCCTCATATATTTCATCCCATCCCATTCCATACGATCCTAAACCCCCCCCTCCTTCTCCTCCTCCTTCCTCCCTCATCCCTCCCTCCTCCACCTCATCCCTTCTGCTGCTCCATCCCATCCCTTCCTCTATCCCCGCCCAAAACGCCGCCCGTCCCGCAGGCACCGCTCCAGCCCCTACGCGCTCTCATTGAGGGTTCACAGATGGACCCAAGGCTTACCTCTGCGCAGCTATTTTAAGAAACGTGCGGAGAGAGAGAGAGAGAGAGAGAGAGAGAGAGAGAGAGAGAGAGAGAGAGAGAGAGAGAGAGAGAGAGAGAAGGTTGTGTGCGTACGTGAAAAAGAGAGAGAGACACACACACACACACACACACACACACACACACACACACGAGTAGAAAAAGAAAGGAGCAGTGTGTAAATGAGTGGTTCTGTGTCCAACATGTCTCCAAAGTCTTTCTCAGGTGCACCTCCCATCTATGTTCTATCTTTTTTTCCCTCCTTTTTTTTTTTTTTTTAGTTTTAATTCTCTTATCTTCACTGGAAAAAAAATGTGCTTTTGTGTTCTATCTAATTAGTTAGAGTTGGGTTAGTCTGTCCAAAAGACTGGTTTTCCTTCGCTTCCCATGCGCACAGCTTGTTAAAGTGCATGAATAAATCCACAGTAATATCACCCCCCCCCCCTACTCCTCCTCTTCTTCTTCCTCTTCCTCTTCTTCATTGTCGCCCCCCCCCCCCCCTATTACCACCTATACACCATCTTCTTCTTCTTCTTTGCCCGCCCCCTCCTTTACCCCCACCTCCCCTCAATTGCCTCACAGTACTGTATGACACAAGCAGATCGATGAATACCCATAGAGCAACGCGTGAGTAACGGGTGGGCCGAGCGTTTATTCAGCCCCAGTCGACCAGTGGCAGGGGATGCAATTAGTGGCGGTCCGTCCTGCCCTGCTTGTTTTCTTTATCTCTCCACTGCTCTCCCTGCAGGTGACACTCCAGAGCTCCTCTGCACTCCTGAGGATTCAGCGAGACACACGGATCTGTGCGCCCGACCATGGCCTTCCCATCAGCCCCCACCACATTATGGATTGTCAGCTTATTGACAGTACTATTTGCAGCTGCGGTTCAAAGCAACATGGTCTACGGCGGTGAGCACCCCCTTATTTCTGTCTTTATCTATTTGCTGTCTAGTCTGTGCATCTCTATCTGTGCTGACCCCTGGGCCCCCTGACCCCGGTGACCCCGCTCTTTTCTGTCTCCGGTGGTGCCCCTTATCTGTTGACTTGAGGGTTTTTGCGTTGTTTCCTGTTTTATGACAAGGGAATCACAGAGCCGTGAATAAACACATGGGACAATCCCACCTTCCTGGACCCCAGAGGAATTTCTGCCGTTGTTTTTGAGGAATGTGTGTGACTTGCACGTGGGCCTGATCTTCACTTAACCACCGCTACACTCTTGTTTTTACTCTTGTTACTCATGTGTGATGAGGAGGCCGAGGAGGTAGAGCAAGAGCTGGAAGGTTGCCGGTTTGAATCCCGCTCTGTCCTAGTCCAGTTGTGTGCTGTTGTGTCTTTGGGCAAGGCATGTCACCCTCCATGCCTCTGGTGCTGTTACTCATACACAGATAATACTTTTTTAAATAACTTCTTCCCACTCCCTTTTGAATATATTACTTACCTTCATATTTTTTATTTATGCTATATTGTCTTTGTCTTATTATTTTATCAATTATTGGTTTTTGAAAGATAAAATGTTTTTGTGTTTGACATAATCGGAAAAAAAAATACACAGTACATTTACATGCACATCTGTCTAATAAGCTGTCATATTACAAAAGTATCTTGTAACTTACTTATTGATTCTTCTGTAGGCAATAATTTTGTAACTTGATTGATTGATTGATTGATTGATTGATGAGCCAAGATATTGCCATTAACTGAGTTAAGGACTTAACTGGAGTTTCCCCAAAATCTGAGCGTACATGTGCAGAAAAAGAATGAAATTGGCATTGGCATTCTACCGGTTGGTGCCATAGATAAATGATAATTAGGCAGTTTGCAAACCATACTGTGGCTGTAGGGGGTTCCCTAATGTATTTTTGAGCACATCTTAGTGTGTTTTTAGTTCATTTCACTTCTTTTTTAATTACATCTTTGGAAAATTATTTGTTTTCACTTAGATATTTTGAAACAAACAAGTGTTTTCACACATTAGCAGTGTGACACTTAAGTGTTGACAGTAGATATCTACACTATCGTGACAAAATTCCCATAAATTTGGATCAATCATATCAATCATACATTAAATAGATGAAGAATTGTGTAGGAAACAATATGTAAAATAAAACTAACAGTAAATATAAACTTTATTGCCATTATTATAGAAATCCCCCCAAATGTCATAACTGGTTCTTCATGGGGAGCTCCTGTTTCACCAGGTGGGGGGGGGGGTCTGTGGCTCCCTCAGAACCCCTATGGCTCACACCCTGGTGCCAGGCAGAACAAACCTCACCCAAATGTTTTACCTGATATCTCTTATTATTGCAAAAACACATTTTTAGTGTCTGTGACCTTTGACCTACATTCATCAAAATGTAATAGGATCTATTCTGGACCACTTCACACCATTCCTGAAAATTTCATGGAAATTGGTCCAGCAGTTTTTGTATAAAGTTGCTGACAAACAAAGAAAGAGACCAAAAACTGACCCCAAAACAATATCCCTCACCCCTTCAGGGGGCGGGGTAACAAAAGTAGAAGGAGGAAAATGACACCAAGAGAAGATATGGGCCACAACCATGCAGCATAATAACAATAATAATAATAATAATAATAATAATAATAATAATAATAATAATAATAATAATAATAATAATAATAATAATAATAATAATAATAATAATAATAATAATAATAATAATAATGGATTAGTCGTCATTAGCACTTTTCTAAGCAGCCAAAGCTCTTTACATTATGGCTCCATTATTCACTCACTCTCACATGCTCCCTCTGGTGGTGGTAAACTGCATCTGTAGCCACAGACTGATACTTTGACCACCATTGAACATTTCTACACCAGGGTGAGTGACACTGGAGGCAAGAAGGGTGAAGTTTTTTGCTCAAAGACACAATAGACAGAGTGGGATTGGAACTACCAACCACCAATTAAAAATAAATGAAACCATGTGACCAGTGCCTGTTGAAGGGTGCAGTGTTCTACTTTGTTTAGGATGGAGTGAAAGATTGGTTGTAGGTGTTGTTTTGTTCGTACTGTACATTATGTTTTATTACAGTAACGTACATGTTGTGTCTCTGGTCACTTCAGGAAGGGGGCGTGGCCTGGCCAGTTAATAATCAAGCTAAGTGTATACATGATGGTGAAGGTGGATTTAGAACCACATTATCTCTCATGAATAATCCGATTTCTAAAACTCCAGTTCAGTTGGATTATAGTCTGACTAAGGTGTATACAAGGCTTTTAAAACTTTGATTGCAGTCAGACTAAGCTAATGATTCTAATCCCTCTACGTAAATATACTGACCACTGGACGTATGAGAGTAGGTCCAAAATGGCAGCCATGCTTCTATCAGCCTGGCCCTGCAGCTGTGGATATAAATGTAGTTTACCACCACCAGAGTGAGGATGTGAGAGTGAATGAATAAGGGTTCCGCTGTACGTTCATAGAAAAGCACACACACACACACACACACACACACACACATATATATATATATATATATATATATATATATATATATATATATATATATATATATTATTTTTTAAATCAGATTAATCACATGGTCTCTTTGGATTCATTTACATGAATCATGATCAAAAAACTTTATAATATGACTGGTCTGTCTCTGTTTTTTTTCTGTATTCAAATTATCCACAAAATGTGCAGAAATGCACTAAGAAACACAAAAAATGTAGAGGAAAAAATATACAAAACATGCTAGATCCACTGAAAAAAATAAAGCAACACAAAAAAGCGATGAAATATCTGAGATGTATTAAATAACTTTTTTAAAATATACAATAAACATGTTTAAAAAATGCTAAAATATCTAAAACATATGCAAAAATATGAATATATGTATATGTGCAATTGACATACTTCATCAACAAAACAACTTGAAACAAAACTGTAAACAAGTGTTCTATTTAACTGCATTCAAAGTTTTAATTAGATTAATTATGATAATGGATTAATTTGTGTTAATGAGTTAATTTTGACAGATCTATATATTTTTATTGTTATTATCTTACAGGTTCAACCCACTGTAGACCAAATGTATTATTTATTAGTATTATGATTATTATGATTATGATTATGATGATGATGATGATGATGATGATGATGATGATGATGGTGATTATTATTATTATTATTATTATTATTATTATTATTATTATTATTATTATTATTATTATTATTATTATTATTATTATTATTATTATTATTATTATTATCATTATTATTACTTCTTAGGCTAATATGCTAATGTTTTGTCATCCCTCCTGCTTCTATCTTGTCTTCCTCACATGTAGTCTGTATTGGGTTTCAGGTACTTGAAGGTAAACTGGTAATTATCTTGTACTTTCTCAGGTAGCGACACAGTGTGGCCTCTTTAAACACTGACACATGACACGGTCTTGTCATAGTTGAAGGTCGATGACAGGGCGATGAGCTCAGTAAAGAACCACAGGCCGCCGGTAAAAGAGGATTTGATGAGAGAAGCACTTTGTTAAGACATCCCTGCTGTGAGCACTGAGCAAACAAAAATACACTCTGTGACCACTGGGCTTTAAGAATTGCATAACATTTCAATGACTGACGGCTGTTAATGACAACCTTTAGAGGGCAAACGGTGCCAACGGCAAAATGGCACATGTTGATTGGGCCTCGGTCCAAATGAAATTGATCAACGCAGGTAGATTCCTGTTGGCATTTTCTCATTACTTCCGGGATTTAATTGCACAGAGTGTGTGCCAAAGCTCGCTAAGCTGATATAGCAGCAGACAGGACGGCTTCTCTCAGACATTTGTCCATTTGCATTTGCAATATACGTTTTATTCTCAGAGGCCCGACGCTTTCAAATCTGCACACCCACTCAATTTTACCAATCTGAATATATACATGAGTGGGTTCTGTATGCATATGCATGTCCATGTGAACATTAGGGATATATGGTACATACAGACACATATGTTCAGTGTAGACCCTTTATGAATCTATTATGTTTTTGTTACTTTGTCACTTTATCACTGTTATTGTTATTATGTTTTACTAGAATTATAATCTATCTATCTATCTATCTATCTATCTATCTATCTATCTATCTATCTATCTATCTATCTATCTATCTATCTATCTATCTATCTATCTATCTATCTATCTATCTATCTATCTATCTATCTATCTATCTATCTATCTATCTATCTATCTATCTATCTATCTATCTATCTATCTATCTATCTATCTATCTATCTATCTATCTATCTATCTATCTATCTATCTATCTATCTAACATGATCAAAACAGCTTCTTTTTCACAATAGAAAAAAGTCCATAAGTCAGAGTCCAGTATAAATGCATCATGTTCGTCTCCATCAGGTGTTTAGACTTTATTTTTAATTCTTCACATTTGTGTTTGTGTTCGTCTGTGTATGAATTGTGGTTAGAACCAGTCCATCTGTGTTCAAAACCCAGGGGTGAGGTCATCACTAAAGGGTTCATACGTAACCTTCCAAAATGCAAACGTGCACAAACCATCACCTGATGACGAACCATCAATCTCTGGTCAAAGTGCTGACCCTGAATGCATCACTCGTTATTGAAAGCCAGCATTTTGTTATTGGGATCTGAAAATGATTTTGGCTTGTATTCAGAGACATGTCACTTTTGATTAAGGTGTTCCTGGCGGGACTTCTGACCATGCATGACCAATTCTTGCTTTGGTTTCACCTAAGCGCTGCTTTACATTATCATGTCAGTCAAGGAGAGTAATTAAGCCTTTGGACGTGTGACAGTGTTTAGGAGATGAGAAAACACGTCAAACACTGCAATTAAGAGCAGAAAGCGAGCAGGTTCACAGTGCTGACTGGACAGGGTTTTACTCTTAATATTGCACTCAGATCATTTCGAGCAAGGGTGTTAAACATGCGGACCGGGGGCCACATGTGGGACCCAGCGAAGGTTCCATTCAGGCCCCCTGGGATGAATTTGTAAAATGATTCCACATTCAAGGCTGTTGAACTCATTTTAGTTCAGGTTCAATAACAGAATAACCTTCAAATGATAATGAATATATATATATATATATATATATATATATATATATATATATATATATGATATTATTACATTATGCCTAAAAATAATAACTTCAAATTTGTGTCTTTGTTTTAGTGCAAAACAACAAAAAAAAGAAAAATTTTATATAATAATAATAATAATAATAATAATAATAATAATAATAATAATAATAATAATAATAATAATAATAATAATAATAATAATTATTATTATTATTATTATTATTATTATTATTATTATTATTATTATTATTATTATTATTATTATTATTATTATTATTATTATTATTATTATGATTATCCATCCATATATGCAATGAGAAAACCACTCAGAGAACACAAACGTCTACCAAGGCAGACCCCCCCCCCCCCTATATATGTTCAGAGTCTCATACAGGGTGTACCCCACTTTCACCCATTGTAGCTGGATTAGGCCCCCAGTGACCCCTGTGACCCTAGTGAGGATAAAGCAGGTTCAGATGTCGAGATGAGACCCCTGATTTAGGGTCACCATAACTCTGCCTCTTTGTGGAACACAGAGCATCAATTAAAAGAATATGTATAAAATAAATCAATGTATTTTGATCAATTCATGAATGATCTGCACAGTATATCGTTACAGCAGTGACATGGTATTGTGAACCTGAACAATTATTCCATCTCAGTGAAACGTAATGTCAAGGAAGTGAAATTTAGCTAACTTAACATTCTTTTTCACTCAATTGCGGTGTGAAAATGAATGAAGAACAAGATGAAAACACTTTATGACAATCAATCATTTCTTTAAACTGTGGAATTTTCCTCAACAGCAAATTCACAGCTGGCTTTTTTTTATTATTGCACTGAAGTAAAAGATGAGAAGGAAAAGGATATATATATATATATATATATATATATATATATATATATATATATATATATATATATATATACGTAGGAATATACAGGTGTTTTCTATAGACTATGGGTTACATACATCGCTATAACATTTATGTCTGCTTATATTATTACACCAGGAACTATACTATACTATACTACAAACATTACAAAAGTGTACATACAGAACACAGCAGCTGCTATGACTATGATTTATCTAAACAAAATGTCTTACCTAGTGCAGAAATATATGGTGGTTTTTTTTTTTTGCGTCCACAACTACAGCTCTGTGTGTTAATAACCAATGTAACTATGTCACATGACTGCTGAAAAATTGATTTATTGTAAAAAGAAAATATAATAGAAATTATTTCTATATAATTGCATCTGTAATTCTAGAATATTTCATACTGGTCTGTAGTTTTATTTCAATATTTAAAATATCAATACATTTAAAAATGCATCTATATGTATTGGCCATTTCCTAGATTTAATGTAATGATATATTTCAGCTACTAATGGGATACCCCTGAAAAATAAGTCACCCGAGGGATTATCAGTGGGAGAAGAGGAACTGTGACTTTATATATTATAGTTATATGAGTATTATCTCACAACTTTGACTTTTTATCTCATAATTTTGACATTTTATTTGACAATTTTGAGTTTTTCTCTTAAAATTATGCTTTTTTTTTAAACCTCATTTGTAATTTTTTTGAAATCTCCATGATGACTTTTTATCTCAATTATGACTTTTTTCCTAAATACCCACAAATCTGAGTACAGTGACCCTATCAAACACATTATCTACACAGTAACTCACTTTTAAATGCTTTATTTTAGATACTTTTGAGATTTTTCCTGGTT
This sequence comes from Siphamia tubifer, assembly GCA_020466265.1. Taxonomy (NCBI): domain Eukaryota; kingdom Metazoa; phylum Chordata; class Actinopteri; order Kurtiformes; family Apogonidae; genus Siphamia; species Siphamia tubifer. The sequence continues at coordinate 34,552,071 of CM035799.1, forward strand.
AAATAAGTATTATTACGTTCATGGAAAAAATGCAGTTTTAATTTTTACTTTATTACGATTGAGAAATTGTATTTTTTTTTTACTTTTACTTCAGTAAAGCAGTTGAATCAGTACTTCTACTTTTACCAGAGTACCCTCTGTACTTCTACTTAAGTATAGAGGGGTAATGGAGCATCCTGAAGTTACCTGAGAGGGAAAATGGCAATTAGTTTTTTTTTTATTATTATTTTATTGGTCAGTATTATTCACTGTGAAATAAAAACTTTGCACAATTAAATAAGTATTGTTTCATTCATGGCAAAAAATACACTTTTAGATTTGTACTTTTTTTTATAATTGCTAAGGTGCACATTTTTATTTTTATTTAAGTAAAGGAATAGAATCAGTACTTTTACTTTTATGTGAGTATATTTTCACACAAGTAACTGTACTTCTACTTAAGTATAGAATGTGAGTACTTTTACCACCTCTCTTCATTTTATCTACAGAACCACTGTTTATTTATTGATTTATTGATTGATTTATTGACATTTTGTACATACAATACCACTGATGATGGTTGTAATAAAAGAAAAAACAAAACAAACATCAAAACAGTATATGTGCAGGGACAAACAGAAAGCCTGGACAGACTTCAGTTATTTTTATTTTAGCAGTTCATCTTTAAAAAAAATAAAAAAAAATAAAATACAGAACAAAAGAACAAATTCAAAAGACTTGTTTAAAAGCTTCCACCTAATACATAAACTAAATAGAAGTTGTGAGACTCTCATAATCAATACAGATTTAAAACTGTGTCAAATATCAGGGTCAAAAGGTCACAAACACACTAACAGATAATTAAGGCTTTGTCTTCTTCTGATTTCTGCATTTGTTGAATAGCGACAGATTTCCTCCACAGCTCCACCTACTGTTGTAGATCTGGAAAAATCATTAATTTTTTTTTTTTAATTTAACCTTTATTTAACCAGGTTTGTCCCATTGATATCAATGCTTTCTTTTTCAAGGGAGACCTTCCCATGAATGGCAGCAACACACAGTTTAATTTATTTTCAAATCACAAAAAAAAAACAACCCAATGACATGACAACATATATTATGAATAAAAGACAATTCAGATAATTTGTGTTGTAAAGTTTACACTGCAAATGTAAAAACATTCATAGGCAGTTTTAGCTCAGTCTGCAGGTTAAGTTACATTAGGTTTGACTCCCTGACGAAACGCATTGGGGTCTTTTATAGGTTTTTATAACAAAGCCAATGTAATAAAGGCTTTTTAATTTTTCACATATAAGAGAGTGCCTTTTTTTTTTGTTTTACTCTTAGTTTTTCCATCCAAAAAGCTCCTTTAATTATGACTTATTGTGAGTCCAGGTAGTGCTCCTGCAGGTTGTTCTAAGCAAAAGGAGCAGAAAACATTAAGGCTTTCTTTCCCAATTCAGTTCTAACTCTGGGAACAATAAACTGCATAAAGTTCAATGATCTTAAGTTGTATACTTCATGTTTAAAGAGTGAAAAAGAGAAGATATGACCAGGATGGCTTTGTAAATGAAAACGTGTCAATGTCCAAGAAGAAAAAAAGAAAAAAAAAAAAAAAAGAAAAAATGAAGAGAAAATAGAGGGAAAGAAAAAAAAAGAATAGAAAAGGAAGAAAGTAACAAAAAAGGGGAAACAATAAAAAAGAAAAAAACGAGGGGAAAAAAGGAGTAAGAATAAAAAAGGGAAACGATAAAGTGTATGTTTGTTCATATTTATTAGTGTTTTTAATTTTTTTAATTCTAATGAAATAAGTTCTTCTGACATTTATTTTAATTTTACAAAGAAACAATACCAGTATCGGCTACAAATATCAGTTTGGAAATATTGGTATTGTGTTGAAAGAAGTCCAGTACTTTTGAATATAAAGTACAGTGATGAGTGAGAAATACACAGTCAGTGATAAAAGTTAATACTGTGAGTGTGTGAGGGTAAAGTTGAATTAGCATATCAGCAAATGTAATTGTAGAGCCTCAAATCACAACAAAGATATGTCATAGGGCTTTACAGAGTTGTCTGGTGTCATCATCTGAACCCACTTTATCCTCACTAGGGTCACAGGGGTCACTGGGGTCCTAATCCAGCTACAATGGTGTATGAGTCTCCAGTTCATCTCAGGGCTGAACATATATAAACAAACATTCACTCTCGCACTTAAGTGTAATTTAGATTAAACAATTAACCTATCAGTGCATGTGTTTGGATGGTGGGAGGAGACTGGAGACACGAGGAGAACATGTAAACTCCACACAGAAAGGTCTGGTGTGGGAATTGAACCAGGGACCTTCTGTCTGTGCTAACCACTGCACTTACAGAGTTTTTTTTTTTTTTTTTTTTTTTTTTTAACAAACAAACCATCAGTGAAATAAACAGCATTTGAAAGAAACAGATAATATTCCAGGCCCCGCCCCCTGAGGAGACCCACAGTGAAGGACAGATCCACTCCTTATACATCAGATGTGGGTTAAAGTAAGGTCTGGTGGCCTCATGCAGCGTCATAGTTGGCCCTGACCAGCCCACATGAGCTCATTAACAAACTAAAAGTCATTGCAAATATACAGTGCCTGGCCAAAAAAAAGTTGCACATGCAACATTTCACTGCATCACCTTTGGTTTTGATTACAGGACACTAAATATTTCTTCGCTAAAGTCAGAAAAGGACTTAGATCTGCAAACAAACAAAGCTGCACTGATGGTTTTTCATGTAAATTTAACAGAGGTGGAAAAAAGACACCATGGAGCTGATGTTGCACGTTTTCAAAAATGTTTTTGTAACTAGTCATGAATTAAATACTTGTATTCTGTGCTTCACATCTTCATTATATGTTTGGATTGTTGCCCCATCTTCAAAGGGGAGAGAGAGGGGTACTGTTTTTGGTTTGGTTTGTCTATTTGTTGCAGCAGGTTTACAAATAAACTACTGGATCAATTTTCATGAAATGTTCTGGTGGTCCAGAATGGATCTCATTACATTTTGGTAAATGTAAGCCAAAACAAGGCAAATTTATTTAAATATCACATTTTATTTGCAGGACAATTCAAGGTGCTTTACATAAAACATAAGAAAATGTAAATAATTAAGATGCATTAAAAGATAATTAAAATAAGACATTTTTTAAACTAAAAATTGAGAATCTAAGTAAAAGCTCTGGTAAATATTAATGTTTTCAGGCCTGATTTAAATGAACTGACAGTTTTTCTCAGACCTCAGGTATTCAGGTAGTTTGTTCCACAGGTGAGGAGCAGAACAACTGATTTTGGGAACACACAGTAACACACAGTAACACACAGAAACACACAGTAAACCTATTCTTTATATTTTGTGTGTGATCAAATCTTAACGTATTTCTTATTTATTGTATTGAAATTTTATAATGTACGTATAATCAGTTTATCTTGTACTTTTGTAATTTTATAATTTTGTGCAATCAAATCTTAACGTATTTATTTATTTTTATTTTTTTACTTTGTTTATTAAACCAAAAATATTTCAAATGTTTTCTCAATAATGTATTTTTTTCCCTTTTTTCACACAAAAAATACAAATAAATATGAAAATAATATAGTCTTCCCAAACCCAAACAAATAAACAAAAACAAACAAAAGCCTACCCACACACATCAGTCAGTAAATGGTAAATATAAGATACATCCAAATTTGATACATAAACAAAACCAGGAAGTAAGTTCCAATATCCATCAGGTTATGGTTAGGGTTAATGTATTTCTTATTTCACCCTCGTCTTAAAATTGTATTAAAATTTTTAATCAATGTGAGGCACTTTGGGCTACAGTTTTTATTATTATTATTATTATTATTATTATTATTATAAACCTGTTCCTGATGACCTATGACCTCAGGGTTCTGGATGCTTCATAGGGACGCAGCAGGTCTTTGGCTCCAAGGTCGTACAGTTCTTTATAGACCAGGAATAATATTTTGAATTCTATCCTTTGACCCACAGGAAGACAATGTAAGGATTTGAGGACCAGTGTGATGTGGTCCAGTTTCCTGGTACTGGTCAGTGTTTTAGATCAGCTGATTGATTTTTTGTTTAGACCAGTGAAGACACCATTACAATAATGTAATTTACTGAAAATGAATAAATGAATGAGTTTTTCTGTGTCTGGTTTGGACAAAAAAGCCTTGATTCTAATGATGTCCTTCAGGTGGTAATAAACCATAATAGGCTTTTAAATGGTTGTTACATTTCAGATCTGAGTCAATAATTACACCCAGATTTCTGGTTTGATTTGTCGAGTTCAGTGACATGGACTCAAGGTGAGCACTGACCTTTGACCTTTTTTTTTGGGGCCTGAAAACAATGACTTCTGTCACAGTCACCAAAAATGTGATAAGAGATTGAACAAATCAGGTAAAATGTGTGCAAGGGGGCGGGGTTTGATAGTTTTGATTGATCCAGCCCATAATAACTGTCGAAGTTTGGCATGTGGCTCCATAGAAAAATGAATTACCCACCCCTGCTGTAGCTCCAGTCTGTGAGGATGTAGTGGGACACAGGTGGGCGGGGTCATCCTGACAGGTGAGGGTGAGGGTGGGGGAGGTAGTCCAGGGTCACAGGTGAGTCACTACAGATCCTGTTGTCATAAAGAAACCCCCTGGCATGTAGCCGACATCATTTTATCTTTCACCGGTTTAACAAAAATTAATTCCGTTCATAAAGCAACTTTTACTGACAAACATACTTTTTTTTTTTTTTTTTTTGTACTCACTGTTTTCCAAATGCACAACAGTCGAGGAACAGTGCCAGAAATGATGAATTCAGTCGAAACTCCAATTATGTGTATCTCCACCAATGCCCCACAGTCCTATAATTCAATCAAAAACTTTCAGAAAAACAAAAATGTCTGCCTTTTTTTCTGGTTTTTCTGGTTTTTCTGGCCAATTGAATCAGTTTGTTCTTGGCTCCGTGCCCCCCTAGCCCACCACCAAAAAACTGATGCTGTAGTTTTTGTGTAATTCTGCTGACAAATCAAGGAATAGATATGGATTAGAATGTCAGGGTTTCATTATAAAAAGCTGTCTGTATGTACTCTGTCCTGACCTTTGGGCTGCGTGCGGAAACAGTAGTTACAATAGCATCTTCGCAGGGGAATATTGTTATTGTGAGCTACTGATCCATCACTCCCATCGGCTGTGGTCTGTCTGATCGCTGTTGTTGTGACACGGTAGCAGCGACAGCAGCAGCAGCAGCAGCAGCAGCAGCAGCAGCAGCAGCAGCAGCAGACCCGTTAAGTTGAAGATGGAGCGGGTCGGGGTGGGGCTGGGAGTCAGATAATACCGTCATAATGGAGAGATCTCCATGGTAAGAGGGCTCTGGAACAGAAGGGTCTACTTAGCATAAATAATTCAATGTTATGTATCAGAGAGGGGAAAAAAAACGATTAGCTCAGCAAATCAATGTGAGAGCAGATGAGCCATCAGAGAGCGGGGCTGCCCATCCCGGCTCTACCCTGAGTCCGCTATGGATTAAAAACCTGCAGACTGTTTGTCTCTTTTCATTGCTCAAAGAAGGAAAGAGCCAGGAAAAAAAAAAAAAAAAGATTCCCTTATGAATTGTGGGGTTCATTATCATACGGTAACCAACACGCTACGTGCTACAACAGTTTTCAGCCCTGACTGCCCTGACCACCACTTCTGCCTTCTGTCAGTACATGCTTTTCTATTCAATTAAATTTATTTCGAATATGCAACAAATAAAAACAACCACACTCAAAAAACATATACATGAAAAAACAAAACAAAACATTGCGTCATTTGCACATTCGAAAAGTAGTGGCAGAGTGTAAAACTTTTTTTTTTTCATTGGATATATGTTCAAAACTTTAGCGATTTATTTATTCATTGTCAAACATAAATATGTTGCTTCATAGATGTACAGTGGTACCTGTACTTAGGAAATTAACTTGTTCCAGAAGTGTTTTTGTACTGTAAATTTTTCGTAAATAGAGTCGCATTTTACCTGATTCGTTCCAAGGCCCCAAATACTACCCCCTAAAACCTTTAAACATTAGAAAAGTATTCACATTTAGAATGAAATATGTGCTAAAAGTAAAAGAAATATAGATTTAGATGTAATGTGGGTAAATGTGTCTTCACTGACTGAACATTAAACATTAAACCATTCAAATGAACCAGACATGTGGGTCATTTTCATACTATTGTGTTTGTTTTAATTGTCTCTTTCGCCTTCAGTGATGTTTGTTGACGGACGTTTGGTGGGGTGTAGATCCGGGGTTGATTGCCTTTGACGGCTTTTCATGGTCTGGGGTGTGTGCTTCGTCGGGGTGGGCTCATGTACATTTTTTCTGTTTTTGTCCGTAGGTTTGGGCAGTTTCGCCGCCATGTCTTTTGTTCGTGCTGGTGGAGTGATGGCTGCCTCCTCCTTGTTTTTGTCGTTCCCTTTTTGACTTCTGTTGGTGGCATGGTGGGCAGGCTCGGGGGGGGGGACTCGGAGGACAGCGGTGGCTCTGTCCTTTACGTGTATATGGTTAGAACTCTGTGATGAATGAGGGTCAAAGGCTCACGGAAAGCATCATGGGTAGCTCCATGCTACGTACAGTAATGCACATAGTATTTATGTCTTGGAGGTTTCGGTTTCCTTTCGTAAATAAAATTTTCTTCCATTACGGAGTTATGTACAGAATGTACATATTTATGTCATTGGGATTTTGTTTCGTAAATGTAATTTTTTTTCGTATTCAGAGGTGAAAAATTAAGGTAAAGGTTTTTCATTACTTGGATTATTCATTAGCTGGGTGTTTCGTAAGTCATTATTATTCGATATTCCTCCTCTATTTCCTACTAAATAATAATAATAAAAAATCCACACACATTACGCCATTTTTAAACTGTTAAAACTCTTCTTTATTTGTTGTAATGTCCATGAACATGAGGAAAAATGTTCAGTTTTCCATAATATAACCATTCCCAGAAAACTACCAGCTAAACAGCCCCAAAAACATTTTATTGAAAAACGAGGGTTTTGTCGAAATTGTATCGTCATTTGGGTTCACAAGTTATATTTGCACAATTTGAGGGTTGCTGTAAAAGTGACCAGTGTTGAGGGAAAGAAAAAGATATTTACTAAATGTCGACAAAACAGAAGTGCATAATGTCGGTTGTTCCATTGTCATTTATTTATTATTGCGAGATGACATGAGAAGTCTTGCAAAAAAAATGTTTCATAGATACTATATCTATTATTATTATTATTCTATATTCCTCCTCTATCTGGTTTCGTGGTGTGTCCACACATACTACCATGTTTAAACTGTTAAAACTCTTTTTTATTTGTTGTAATGTCTGACATCATCTGATTTTTTTCCTTTTTATTCATCTGAGTTTTGCATAATATACCATTACCAGAAAAAAATACCTCTTACCAACACAAAAACTTATTATTGAAAAATGAGGTTTTTGTTGAAAATGTAATTTCTCCAGTAGGTAAATTTTTATATAAATAGTTATATTTGCACAATTTGAGGGTCAATAGAAATGGAAGGTCTTCTGCCTTCTGTCAGTAGATGTTTTTTCATTAGATATATGTGCAAAACTTTACCAATATTTGCTAAATGTAAAAAAAAAACAACAGAAGTGCAGAAAGTTGTTTTTCCATTAAATTACAAATGCAATTATTTATTATTATGAGATGACACCAGGAGTCATTCCATAAACATACAGATAAACATAAATCACATGTGGTTGTACAGCTATAATCTTTATTATTCTTCTATATTCTACCTCCATCTCCTGTTAAATTAAAATGATGTGGTTTCCTGGTGTGTCCACACATACAGTACAGCACCATTTTTATATTTAAACTCTTCTTCTTCTATTCTCGTAACATTCATCAACATCTATTTTTTATTCACCTGACTGTAGATGTGAAAAAAGGTCTTTCCATTACAGTTTTATGTCATATACCATTTGAGCTTTGTCTGAAAAACCAATGCAAAAATGTAATTGAAAAATGAAGGTTTTTTTCTTTTGGCGACATTTTTATATTTTCACAATTTCAGGGTCAATGAAAAAGAAACTAATGTCCTTGATGGTCATTCATTTCTATCTCTTTGTTCATATTTTTATGGGTTAAAAACAGAAGTTTAATTCAAACATGTCAGGATAAGTGTTAAGGGAACAATGAGCTGTGAAAAACCCATTTCAGAACATGTTTGACTTTTCCAGTGGGCTTTAGTTTAATGGCAAAACATCAGCTGTTTAGAACCATTTACATTTGTGTGAGTTTAAGCTGATGTTGGTTTATGTATTATCAGCTTTATGATGTCTACTCTGTTTTTATTCTGATGTTTTACCTTCTTTTTTTCCCTTTTTGTCAAACCAATGAATGTTACTAAACGTCTGATAATATAAGGTAATAAAGGTAGATTTTTATTCACAAGTTATATTTACACAGTTTGAGTGTCAGTGGAAACGTGACTAAGTAAGGGATAATGTATTGCCCACACGTGACTATCAGAAAAATATTTCGACGGGGCTGAATAGCACCCCGACCTTGAAGGTAGAGGGGTATTGTCGATAGTCACACATGGGCAATACATCATCCTGCTTATTCTATGGGTTATTACAGTTTATTACGGCTTATTTTGAGAAAAGACAGACATTTTTTTACCAAAATGACTATGAATTTATTCATATAGACGATGGCTTCTGTCGAGAAAAAGTAGTCCAGTTGGAACGTTATTGTGTTACAACACTCCACTGCCACTGTATAGGCCGCTGCTGCCCTATTTGTTGACGTTAATCTGCATGGATAGTTACTTTCAAAGTGGCCGAACTACCTGCGGAGTGATATGGTACCGTGAATCTGAAGTGACAAAACTCGTTGTCATTGGCAGCAAACGTTAATGGCGCAACGGGTGGTTATCGAAAAACATCAGCCCGCAGAACGCTTGGAACGTCCATTCAAAGTAAATGGGAGCTGTTGGAACATTCTAGAAATGAATCAATGCTTAAGGGAGACATAAATCTATTAGTGTTGGCAGAAATTAGTTCAGATATTTGTGAATGGGTTAGGCTTCACACCTGTAAATATTTAGAGTTTGAGGGATATATTTAAAATCGTCTATTTTTACCTCTGTCAAGGACTGGTGGAGGTTATGTTTTCACCAGGGTTCATCTGTTTGTCTGTTAGCAAGGTAACTCAAAAAGTTAACAATGGATTTGGATGACATTGACAGGAAATGTTGAGGAACAAATTTGAAGAATATATTTGGGTGGTGCTTAGTGGAGGAGGGGCCATGTGTGTTTCAGTCGGTAGGTTGGGGGAAGTCCATAAGTGAAAGTGAAACATAATTCACCTGACTGTGGTTGCAAAAAAAAAGTCTTTCCATTGCAGTTTTGAATAATATTCCATTTGAAAAACCACCTCTTGCCAGCGCAAAAAACTTTTAATTGAAAAAATAGTTTTTTGTGTAAATTGTCAATTTTCTATTAGGTCCATTTTTATTCACAAGTTACATTTGTGCATTTTGATGGACAATGGTAAAGCAAGTAAGCTTCTCATACCTGTTTGATGTATGCCAGAGTCATGGAGAGAAGAGCTTTGACTGTGTTTTTTTTTCTGGATTTATCAGAGCCCAGGCTTCCTTAGAGCAAGTGAACGAATTGGGGAGACACTAATTGCGTACCATTTGACATATCCATTTCCACAGCTGGATGTGCAGCCATGCACAGCGGATGGAAAGCGCCTCTCAGGGCACACAGATTAGGCATGCAATTGGCCGACTGTGCCCTGGTTCTGTACTGCTGACCCAGTTACCTTGGGGCTGCTGCGAGTCCTCCTGAACGCTCTGCGAGAGAGTTTGCAGGAGCAGAGCGCCACGGCTTCCCATCAGCCACCTGGCCCTGAGCTCAGTAGCAGCCTGATCCTCAAACCCTCAGGGGGATGTTTGCATTTGTGACAGGAAACATCCCTAATAGTTTATTTACCTCGATGAGTTCTGCTGGTTTGGACAAGTGAATGAATCGGATGCTTCCAACTGAGGCCAATAATGAAAAAGGATTAAAGGACGGGAACGATGTGGACCAGTTGTTAGTGTGGTAAGATTTACAGACGGGAGGGCTCTGCATGTGTGTGCTTCTGCCAGCGGTTCACTTTATCCTGCCACAAAATGGGCTCCTTCCCCCTCTGGACCAGCCCTTTCTCGCTGGCTGGATGCCCACTTCCTGTGTGTGCTGCTGTTGTTTACTGTTGACTTCCTGTGTGCCAAGATGGGGGAACATTTGGCTAATACACAGTACGGCTAGCGCACAATAGCAGTAGGCGGTTTGGATGGGAGGCCTCTGCCTGTTAACAAGGCTGACTGATAAGCAGTGACTCATTAACAAGCCGAGGTACACAGAGCCTGAGGGAATTACCGCCTAGCCACTGTGACATTAATAAGAGGCCTAAGCTATTTTTCCATTTGGCTCTGTCGGCGTCAGGCTAAACCAGTGCTTTCCAATCTCAACCCTGGCTATTTACTGGCTCCAGTGCTTTTCCATTTGTTTCAGCCACCAGTCACCTGGTCTGATTGGATGGAGCCAGACCCGTATTTTCAGTATAGGCTACAGATAATGACTTCTCCTGCGTCAATGGGAAACCAGTCAAACCTCATTAGTTTTCTGCACGTTCATTGAGAAACATCTGGGGAGGAGCCAATTAATTTTTCTCATGCTGATCATGCCAATTAATTAGCAATATGGTTGCATTTTAAAAGACAAAAGACCACGGCACATGCCAAGGTGTGTCCTAGATTTCAATCTGTGAGAACGACTATAATCCTAACGTTCTATACATGTAATCAGACGTCGAAAATTTGTCATTGCAACATATGGACGATCTCAATTTAAAATCCAAAGCCATATCACTCCTTTTGTGTTTGTATTCTCCTCTGATCCTTTAAGTGTTTGTCGTCCAGATCAGTTTTGTGATTATAAATTGAATGCTGATTGGCTGGCATTAGTTTGCAACAGATTCACATCTGGCAGAAAACCAATTATTTCTCCTGTTCATCATGCCGATTAATTAAGGCACAGTGGCTGATTGATTAAACTCCCAACAAAGCTCTAACCATGAGCACTACAGCCCTGGGGATGATTTTCATCCCATATTATGCACATTGCTGTGTCTTCACGTTATCTGTCTATATCTAAGCAGACATGCTGAATGATTACACAAGCACAAGTGAGAGGAAAGAGCGACTCGCAGCCTGACAAGACACAAGTGTTGATAAGTAATTTGGGGATAAATCAAGCAGATTTAAAATACAGCGACGAGACTCAGTATCAGTAGATTTTAAAGGTATCAAGAGTACACCAACAAAGCTCTCCTAGACCTCATCAATCTGCTACAGATCTCATCCACCCTTTGCCCACTCAAGCAATGTGAGATTACATCAGAGGAGATCATTCTTGCCTGCTAGCATCATAAGAACAGCAAATGCCATTTAGAGATGGAAGGATAGAAGGGCTCTTGAGATTTTGTAAAGCAGTAACACACTCAGCTTCCACTCAGGTGTTCTTAAAAGACACATCACTCTACTGTGACTCAGGGTCGAGGAAATTAGGGGTCCCATGGTTGCGGAGATGACGGTTTTAAACCATCACTTGAGAAAGACACTACAGATTAACCCCTTACTAGCCTAGGCTGTAGATGACATATATATATATATATATATATATATATATATATATATATATATATATATATATATATATAAATATCTATCTATCTATCTATCTATCTATCTATCTATCTATATATATATATATATATATATATATATATATATATATATATATATATATATATATATATATATATATAAATATCTATCTATCTATCTATCTATCTATCTATCTATCTATCTATCTATCTATCTATCTATCTATCTATCTATCTATCTATCTATCTATCTATCTATCTATCTATCTATCTATCTATCTATCTATCTATCTATCTATCTATACGTTAAAGTGGGAGCTGTGTGTATATATATATATATATATATATATATATATATATATATATATATATATATATATATATATATATATACAGCTCCCACTTTAACGCACCTGCACTTGTCACACATCAAATAAAAGTGAAAAAACTCATGTTTTTGAATATAGAAAACATTCTTAAGTTTAACATTAATGTCACATATACGAAATGTTGTTTTTCCAGAAAAGTGAATTATTAAAAATTTGGCTTCTCTTATTTTGAAGGCTGTCGTCTCATGAATTATCTATCAAACCAGACAAATGTGGTGTCGATTTCTTTGTAACACTCCAGTGAACATAATCCAGTAAAGTATATAGGTCCCAAACACATGTAACAATGTGTTTTTGGACCAGAATACTTATTTGGACTTAATCTTACCACTGATAATGGTAATTATGTATGATAAATATTTATTTTCACAAAGTTTTGCTAAAATATGTGTATTTGAAGCATAAAAAAGTTGTTCAATGTAGCCACTTTGGAAAAATTGATAGTCCTCAAATGTCCCTTCTGTAAAATTCATAAACATAACCAAATAAAAAAAGTCTAAAACTGACATTTTTCATCGATCTGGACAAATAGGAACAGAAACTGCACAAATATTTATCCAAACTCAGATGTCTGTTGGTGATTTTTTTTAACACCCATAATTTACTTTCTTTTGCTGATGGTTGATTGATGAAAGATGTTTTTCCAAATATTTTCAAATATAGTCACCTTGGAAAATATTAAAATTCCTCAAATTTTCCCTCTGTAAATTGCCTAAACATAACTGTAGAAAGAATGTTCTGAAACTGACATTCTTACTAATAAATTTCTCAACTTTGAACTGCAAAGTGGTAAGACAATGGTGTATTGGTAAACGTTGTGTTTCAGTCCATACCTACCGAACACACACACATACATCCTGTTTGTCACAAAAAAATATCAAGGTTAGGGAGAAAAAAACCCCCCACAATGATTAGTGTTTGTAAATCCACAGCTTTTTACGTGTTAAGTAAACATCAAAAGTGAGTGTTTTATTCCAAACTACAGTGTGTTAACTTTACAAAAAAAACCCCATTCTTTTATCTATGCTCCAAATGTTTGAAGAACAGCTGGAGTTTTAATTTGGAGAGGTGATTTTTTTTCAGGCGTTTTAAGCTAAAATCACCCTGGAATGGTAACGTGTTAAACAAACCTAACAACAACAACAACAACAACAACAACAACAACGACGACGACGGTGGCAGCGGTGACTGCCTCGGAATAAATTAATTCACCTCCTTTTCAACAACAAGAGCCTTTATTATTGTGCTGCTCTCTGAGCTAGCTTCCCTTTGATCAGGTCCCCTACTCTCACCCCCCCCCCCCCACGACCCACCCTCTGATTCTCATCCCGTTTATCTGCAGGAATTCTTCAGCAGGTGTTTTAATTGATTGCTAAGGGAGTGGAAATTGCCCCTTCCTGTCATTGACGCATGGCTGGTCAGACCAAGGGCTTTCCAGAAAGGTGTCTCTTTGTTGACTCCAGTCATGATGGGCTGCCGGAAGCTCTGAGTGCGTGGCTGTAAAGCACAGCATTTGTATTGATTGGCTTTGAGAGCTAAGGGTTCCCTCCAAGCACCGCGGCTCCACCAATGAAAGAGCAAAGGGGGGGGGGGGGGGGGTGCTGTTGTTTATTGCCTCTTTTTGATGATGCCATCACTTCAGCTTGTGGAAATGAGTGAGTCAAGGGGGGTAGGGTGGGGTGGGGGTGGGGGTGGGGGGTATGGGGCTCTTATCGCTGATACCACAACCATAAAGCCACTTTAATTCACCTGTGTGCTGCCTTGGGGATTCTCCCTAGTCTGGTTTCTGCTGAAGATATCATTGTCCATTTGTGCGACTGCGAGTTTCATCACAGTTTTATTCATCCTCGCATAGAGTCTAATAATGGGAATAATAGCCCAATCAGAGTAAAATGCCTCACAAGACCACCTCTATCAGAGGAGACTGGTCTGATGTGAAGGAATATTAAATTGGGTTGATCCATTCAGAAGAAAAATAAGCAACTATTCCAATTATTGTGTCGCTCCGATTGGAATAAATACATCCTTTCTGTGCATTCGTACAAAGTTCCACTTCTATCAGATCTATTCTTCTATCAGATCATTTTATTAAGCACGGAAACAGTTATGATAGAGGGCTGTAATCAAAGTGAAATATTTTCCACATATCAATAGCTGTTTCATGCTGAATTTTTTTCACCTACAACAAATACAGAAGGACTGTAATTACACATACTGTATTTTACTCTATGTGTTCTGACGTTTCCTCCCATCATCCAAAGACATCCACTGATAGGTTGATTGGTTAATCTAAAACTGCCCATAGGTGTGAATAGATAGATAGATAGATACTTTAGATAGATAGATAGATAGATAGATAGATAGATAGATAGATAGATAGATAGATAGATAGATAGATAGATAGATAGATAGATAGATAGATAGATAGATAGATAGATAGATAGATAGATAGATAGATAGATAGATAGATAGATAGATAGATAGATAGATAGATAGATAGATAGATAGATAGATAGATAGATAGATAGTCACGGTTTAATTGACACCCCTTTAACACTAGTTGTTATTTAACCAAAAACAACATCTTTAATCAGAAGTAAACAAACATGTCTGCTGCTGTAGTTGTGCCGTTCTCCTGGGCTATGTTGATATTTTTTATTAATATCTGTGTCGAATCGGAGAAGTGCTATGCATTGACCCATTACACCACGTTTACGTAAATAGTGATTTTTTTTCATGTGCGTTTTATGGAGAAAATTATCATTACACACTGTGACAATGTCAAACTTTATACAATACAACAGTTATCACAACTTAAAAACTCTTAATTACCGGGAAAATACTATATTTGTGTACTTCTTTCATAGATGCTGCTATTTTTAAAAGGATTTGCATTGCATTCTGGGAAATTTCTGTCTGTTTCTAGAAAATCTCCATTTGAAGGGGTATAAAGCCCTTCCCTTCCCTTCCCCCTACCCCTTAATGTGAATTGAGACACCCCTACCCGTGCAGCGAATCTGAAGTAGCATTAGCATTAGCATCTACAAGAGAAGACGGTGCCACAGTAGCTGCTGCACAAACTGGAAAAAAAATGCTCTCTGTGGAAATACAGCCTCATATTTTTCCCCCTTGCACATTTTCAGAACAAGCAACGGCACAAAACCTAGCTGGATGCTACTCTGGTAAAGTTAAACACATACAGAGAGCTCACACATTCTGAGCCAATCAGAGATGCCTCATCACTGCGTCATCATGGACATGTATGAGGAAGTATCGGTAAACTCTATTGTTCAACCTCAAGTCATTTTTCTACTGTGAAAAAACAGCTGGAAACAAAACAATCTGGACGTTTGTTTTTTTTTTTAAATAGAACCAACACACAATGTATTCAATAACAATGGAGAACACAGTAATATTAATGAAATAATGAAGGAATAATAATAATAAATAATAATAAATCTTACCAAGATCATTTTTACTTGTTCCATTGGCAGATTTAAAATTTTTTTTTTTTTTTTTAATGTTTAATTCAATCAAAAATATTCTGTATTAATTTGTCATGTACTTGTTTTTACAGGGACATTTTTTCCAGTGCAGTTTTATCTAAACCAACAAAGCCTCCTCATCTATTTGTGTACAACAGTTGATAGTTTCCCCATATTCTCCGTCAGTTCTTGGCTAATTCAAAATGCAAACAGATAAAAAATAAATAAATAAATAAAAAAATAAAAAATCTGTAGGAACCTTTTTAGCCCTTAACCCTCAAGTCATTTTTCTACCATGCAAGAAACAACACACAATGTATTCAATAACAATGGAGAACACAATAATATTAATGAAATGACTCTTTAATTGGACTTTCAATAGAGGGTTCTGATTGGACAGAACACCCAGATTTGGATGCCTTCTGATTTTAGATGTTTATAGTCAGTGAAATGTGAACACAACTGTACACATTTGATCATTTCATTTTTGACATTTAAGTGGAAACTGAACTTCCTTTTACAGTCTGACAGAAATCAGATGTGATTTGCAGAAACCTTCAGCAGGTGCGAATGAACATGTTTTAGTCTCTGCTATAGACAGAACTCAAAAATAGATTGGCAAAATTATTCTACTTCTTTGTATTTTCTAACCAATTACAGTCATTTCTTTCATCACTAGTACATAAAAGCAAGAAAAATGGGACGGTTGAACGAGTTAGAAATGAAGTGGGGTTTAAAAACCTATTGATGTCAGACTTGCAGCCATTTATAAACCAATCAATGTCAATTATAGAGATGATGAACATGTTTAGTCCACTCACAGAACTGCAGTATGAAAGGAAAACTAATGGCACCAAATGTATACAAAGCAAAGACCTAAGGTTGTTTTGGGGACGTTAAGGCGTGACTCTGCTTTAAGGGAAGTCGATTGAAATTAATCTATCTGTGCAACAAAACAAGTGATTATTTAACTTTCTTTAAAGGCTGATAGTGTAAAATTGTTGCTTTTATCCAGATGTGGAAAAAAAAAAAAAAAAAGAAGCATTTTCAGAGTGACTCATCAGTGTGATTGTGGCCTCCAGTCCATCGTTACTTGGGTTCAATCTGCTTTTAACATGGACTGATCACAGAAGGTTTCTGAGTGAAAAGCACTGGTTCCAGTAATAAATAATAAACAAAAAAAGGATTAATTTTATTCTCAGATCATATTTACTTTATAGAACATACTGCACTTATGGAAGATAACAGCGTTTGACTATAAGGTATCTGTGGAGGTTTGCAGCAGTATTATATTTTGCTCTCAGCGGTGGCAGATGGTTGTAACCTCCATGACCACTGAGTCTTGGGAATAAACACAAAGCCTATTAAAGGCCTTTGCACGGACTCATTGAACTCACGTTACATAGTTAGTAGCAGAGGTGGAAGTAACTAAGTAGATGTCCTTCCTTTATTGCACTTAAGTATAGCTTTTATTATTATTTTTCTGACAACTTTTGACTTTTACTCCCTATATTTTTGTATAAATATCTGTACTTTATACTCTTTACATTCTCAGAATAGACTCATGACTTTTTCACACCAGATAAATGTGACAGTATGGAAAAATATAAGTCATAAATCACACATTGTGACTTACTATATCATAATTTTAACTTCTTATCTCATAATTCTGACTGCTTTTCCTCATAATTTTGACTTTTAATCTAATAATTATGCTTTTTTTTTTCTTTTTTTTTTTTTTTAAATCTCCTATTTATGACTTTTAAATATAACCTAAATATCCTGTCCATACCCACTGAACTGAGTACTATGATCCAATAAAACAAACCATCTACTCACTTTTAAAGACTTTATTTTTGGATATATATTTCTGTTTTTTTCCTTCTTAAATAAGTATTATTTCATCCATAGCAAAACAAAAAAAGACAGTTGTACTTTTTACTTTTCTACTCTATTACAATTGAGAAGTTGTACTTTTTTTTTTTTTTACTTTTACTTAAGTTAAGGAGTTGAATCAGTACTTCTACTTTTACCAGAGTATTTTTCCACATAAGTAGTTTTACTTCTACTTAAGTACATAATGTGAGTACTTTGAACACCTCTGGTCAGTCGTCACTTTTCATTGATCCTAAAATTTAACAAATAAACGTGTGCATAATTTAGTTTAGATTATTAAAAAATAATGTAGTGTATATATGAAGAGTTAAAATGTACAACATTACATTTGTATTAAAAATGATGTGTTCTTTTATTTTGAAGGAAGGGGATTTTGATAGAAAAGTTGATACGGTAAAAATTGGTGGGATTTTATATGTGTTAACTTCCATCCACGCCTTTTAAACATGCTTGGTTGTTTTTTAATGTATGTTTTATTTTTCATTATTATTATTGTTTTTTTAATGTTCAAATAAATCGAATAAAATAACGAAAAAAATTATTTGCAAAAACAGATAATTCTTTCTTTTTTTTTTTTCACAAAATGGCATTTTTTACTCTACATTCCAGGTAATACTCATTGATTTGATATATTATTTATTTCATTATCACTAAATTGAATAAATCATATATCAAATCAATGAGTATTACCTGGAATGTTGAGTAAAAAAATGATTGAAATGAATGAAATCCCAAAATTCCACAGAAGATATTAATAATTAAGGAAGATAAAAATGATTTGACATCAATTGAAGCTACAATGGAACAGACCATCATCATAATAAACAATAAATTGTGAAAAATGCAAATTTTTGTCTTTGATTTAGTGTAAAAAAAAGGGAAATAATTCAAAAGCCTGATACCAAAAGGTGATTTTTTTTTATATTCTGAATGTTACTAAATGTTGTGTGTGTTTGTAAATCCACTGTTATGTTTAAGTTGTGATGCACATGTATAAATGATAAACTAATAAGTAATATTGTTAACATTGCACTTATTTTTATTAACAATTTACAGGTTGTTAATATTTGTTCATGTTATGTTCAGATGCAGTTCATAGATGTAAACATTTTCATTATGATTTTTTATTATTCTAATTTTTTTACTCAAAAAAATACATAAAACTTTGGAGCAGACATTAATTATATGGTTTATTCTATCATTTATATTATTTTACTACTGTGTCCCACTTTATACCATATTCTAACCCAGTTGTGGGTTACAACATGTAGCAGGTTGAACTATTGTTTTTGCTTTTAAAGCAAATGGACTCATTTTAAAGATGTGCAATGACTTTACTGTTATATTTGTAAGATAATTCAACATTTCCTATTTTTATTTGCTACATATTATCTCAGCAAGCAGTTGTATTGATATTATCTTTATTGTCAAAGCAAAAAAAAAAAAAAAGAAGTTACATTCATTTACACAAAAAAAAAAAATCTTCAAAGAAAAGCAAGAAATTAGATTTTTCTTTCAATACAAATTATAATTGCACCGCTGTTAGAAATATGTGCGGTTGTTGAGGGGGGGGGTCTGGAGATTTTTTTTGTCCTCCGAAGGGGGGCGGGGCAACAGAAAAATGACTGAGAACCACAGCTCTGAGTACTATTTTTACATGAAGGCGCCACACATGACATCAAGATAACGTTATGTCCCTGAGATCATTTTTTATTTCTACTTGAGTTCATTCATTATGAGCATGATAAGATTGTTGAATATATTATATATTATTAATACATGAAGTGCTCCTCTGGTGAATGCATGCTCTTGATGTTTCACTAACAAAAAGGCTCATTACTATTGATTAGCCCTTTATTTATTTATTTATTTATTTATTTATTAGTCAGCCATAGATGCACAGTTCATCACGTGTCCAGCTTCTGTTAAATCCTAAATTATTGACTATTTTTTTCCTTATATACGTATATTTTAGTGGGTGCCATTAGCTGCTTTATCTGTGATCAGGTTTTCCCCTGAAACGATTCTTCTTATATCATTTGTCCTACATTAACCCATAAAGACCCAGTCATATGTTTGTTCAATATTTATGTCTTTCATAAATGATTTATTGGTATTTGTTTTTAGTTATTGTTTATTTAGTTATTTAGTTATTTGTTTTTATTATCCTCTGTATTTGGCTTTTTTCTGGGGGGGGTAAACCATACGTTTGCCTATATTTGATTCACTCATAGGTGTCAAACTCCAGTCCTACATATGATTCAGTTTAACCCTGAACACAAATGGAACAATAATAATAATGAAAAAAATAATGAAATAAAAAAACTAAATGTAGTAAAATAAACCATAAATTATCAACAAAATGAACAAAAACTAATAAGCATTTACAAAATTATAAATGACATGGAAAAATTTGAAAAAAATTTACTAAAATCTTTAAAAAGAGAATTATAATGAATGGTTTAGTTTTAATATTTAGAAAAATTCAACCTTTCACCTTTTTTTTTTTTTTACAGTGTCTTTACTGAGGAAAAATTAAAACTGCTGGGACCAAATTTTTTGCTAATTTTCCTATGTTATTTACAATTTTGTAAATATTTATTAGTTATTATTCATTTTGTTTATTTTTCTACATTTTGCTTTTTATTTTTATTTTTATCATTTTTTTGTTTCATTTGGCTCCATTTGGGTCTTACTTTCTTCATATTACTAATGATTTTATCAGTTTATTATTCATTTTTGTTAATTTTATTTTAACTTTGCCCATTTTTTTGCTTTTTAAATTATTTTTACTGTGGAACTGCTAAAGTTTCAGTAGTTAAAGAGTTCAAACTGAATCGTGTGGAAGAGGGAAATATCTAAAACATATAGGACACCGGCCGTCCAGGACCAGAGTTTGACACCTATGATCTATAGATGTTCATGTAAACTCTAAATAAAGATAATCCTGTAAAGCCTGGATCATGTAACGTTAGCTGAATGTGCTACGTTAGCATACCATACATTTATTCAGCCTGTTCTTCTCTATACTATTTTTATTTTAAATTCAATCAATCAATAAAACTTTATTTATATAGCACTTTACATCAGACCCCCCCCCCCATTATCCCACAATTGTAGGACAAGTTAAAAGATTTACAGAGTTAAAAAGAATAGAATAAATACATAAATAATAGCAATAAAATAAAAGTAACTACATAAAACAGCAGAATGAAATAATGTTACGAGTAAAATTTAACAAAAAGCTTTTCAGTTTACCCCTAAAATATGAAAATAATATTAAAAAAATATTCTTGGTGTTTGACTTGTATATATATATATATATATATATATATATATATATATATATATATATATATATATATATATATATATATATATA
Organism: Siphamia tubifer; assembly: GCA_020466265.1. NCBI lineage: Eukaryota > Metazoa > Chordata > Actinopteri > Kurtiformes > Apogonidae > Siphamia > Siphamia tubifer. The sequence continues at coordinate 34,572,948 of CM035799.1, forward strand.
TATATATATATATATATATATATATATATATATATATATATATATATATATATATATATATATATATATATATATAATTCAATCTAATTGTGTTCTTCATGCCTAAAGAAGAATAAAAACACTCGGGAAAGAAATCTTTACTAAGGTTCTCACAATTCATGAAGAAAAGGGTTAATAAATGTTTAAATAAAGATAAAATCATTTGGGAGCTGTCTTCAAAAGTAGCACCAGGTCTTTACAGGTTCAGTAATTGCTTCAGTTACAGTTCAGTTTTGCAGTTTGGATAGTGTGATGATGATGTTTGTGTGAATTCTATTAATATGACAGAAGTGTTGTTGACTTTACCTCCTTCTGGCGGTGACTCACCTGGTGCTTCTTAATCCCAGTCGACCAATGCAAGAGGGGCACAGCCATTTCAAATGTGGGGGTGTTCTAGTTTGTGGCACATGAGTTTATCATAGGAAAATTACCGAAAAATTATCTATGAATGATTACATTTTTATATTAAAAAAAAGTAATATATGGTTGAAAATAATAACAAAAATGTGTTTTTCCTCAATTAAACATTGATTCAATTCATAAGTCAAAATTATGATATAAAAAATGAAAATTATGATATAAAAAATGAAAATTATGATATAAAAAATGAAAATTATGATATAAAAAATGAAAATTATGATATAAAAAATGAAAATTATGGTATAAAAAATTTAAATTATGGTATAAATTGTCAAAATTATGTGATTAAAAAGGTTTTTAAAAATCAGACACTGATTTTACAGACACTGTTCCTCTTTTTTCTTACAAAAATGTTTTGTCCATGTCAGGGGAGACGACTAAAAATATGTTCCTCAGGGGGAACATCAGTGAAAAAAGTTCTAGAACCACTGTCTTAGGGTAAATGTCACAGAACAAGACATAGTTTAGTTAACTTAGTTTAACAACAGTAACGTTTCTCATTACTTACTGGTTGATGACTGTTTGTTAACACCACGAAGAAGAGACGTTTACATTAACAACTGAGGTGCGCTTCATTTACAAATGCTGTTGTGCTGCCCGGGCGGGTAAACAGTTTAAACCATAGATATTGTAACAGCCCCAAAATGTTATTGATGTTTGTTTGGTGTGATTGTGACGACAGTAACTGTTTATACTGGAATAAAAAAGTAGGTGAGACCAACTCTGTCTGTTTCCTGGATCCAGTAACGATACAATATATAACAGGGGTGTCAAACTGTGGTCCATGAGGGCCGGTGTCCTGCATGTTTTAGATGTTTCCCTCTTCCATTACACGTGGAGGCCATTGCATAATTATCAGTCTGATGAGGAGCTGATTATTAACTCTTTAAGTGTCAGCGCTGATGCATTCTGAATGGATGATTTAGTTTAAATATTCAGAAAAATTCAACTGTTTTCCTTTTAATTTTGTGCATGGAAAAGGTGCCAAAGCAAGAGTTTTTTTTTTTTTTTTTTTAAATTTTATTTAAATATTTTTTAAAGGTAAAATTAAAATTGCTGGGATCACATTTCAACACTAGTTTTCTTCTTAAGTAATTTTTCTTTTCAAAAATTTTCCACATTATTTGTCATTTTGTAAATATTTCTTAGTTTTTGTTGCTCATTTGGTTTATTTTTCTACCTTTTTCTTAGTATATTTCTTTGATTTTCTGCCATTTGTGTCTTACTTTGCTCATGTTACCAATTATTTTGTTAGTTCTCAGAAGTTAAAGGTTTAAACTGAATCACATGGAAGAGGGAAATATCTAAAACATGCAGGACACCGGCCCCCGAGGACTGGAGTTTGACACCTGTGATATATAAACACAGGAAAACGTGGGGGGTATGAAATCATCTGGTTGGAGAAGTGGGGGTGTCACAACACTCCCATCCCCCAGGGGTGCGACGCCCATGTACCAATGCATTCTGTAGACCTCACATACTGTCATATACAACTGCTATAAAAATAAAGTCTTGCCCTTTGCATTAATGTAATACCTGGCATTTAGTATATATGTTTTCATCAACATTTATGACTCCTTTTGTAATTGGATCAAATATTTAATGCTAAGCCGGGGAGTAGCTAGGGAGGCTGCATTGTCAACAAGAACAAGCGCGATGTGTGTAGGATTATGAGACTTGTTACTATAGAGGGTGGATTTACTTTTCAATGAAGTGGAAAAGGTCGTCTTTTATGAGTCTTTCCTCAAAGGAAAGAGAAGTGATGACATGAGGTTTTCTGCAACTACACTAGCAGCGAGGAAAGAAAAGAGGAGTGAGCGCTGGATTGTACTGATGCTAAACTTTAGAGTGAATTTCCACTTTTCTGCACTGTCTGCAAGACGCCAGTACAATGTGTGGACTGTGTTTCTATCTTGTTGCACTTTGATCACCTTTTGAGAACAGAAAATCCAAAGTCTAGGTACTCTAATTGTTGTTGTTGTTTTTTAACAGACAAGCTGTATTTTAAGCCTTTTCTGAGGTTTTTATTTTATTATTTTGGGCTGGTTGCTTATAGTTTTCCCACTGATGCATTCAGTTATTGTATTACATGGATTTCCTCTAATGATAGACCGATACTGTACAGAATATCTGCCGCTGATGTAGAAGTTATTTCAGTTTTAGTGGAAGTACATTTGCACCAGCGTTTTTCAAACATGGGAAGCTCATTGTTCACTTACATCATGAAATGTGTCAATTTATGTATTTAAATTCTGCCTCTTTTCCTTTTCTATAAAATGCTCTGTGACTCTATCCTACAGTAGTCATCTGTCGAGGCCAATGATTTAATATCAGCCAATAACGTAATAAAAGTTCTGAACTGATATTGTTATCACTTTGGGCCAATAACGCAATAATTTGGCCAGTTATTAAGTTGGCTTGGTTAAAAAATATATAAAAAAATTGCAATAATTTACTGCAAAACATACAAATACTATTCAGGGATAGAGATGGAGGGTGTCAGTTGAGAGGGAAACACAATTTTAAGATAAACAAAATACATACACACACACAGGAAGTCATTTTGCATTTGGTTTTGTGGGGTGAAACTGTGGAACAGTTTAAGGGAGGAGCTTAAACTGTGTCATCTACTGTGCTTCAATATTCACACTGTCATGAGTACACTTACACACAGTACACTTTCCGTACTTACCAGTGATGTCGATGTATAAACGACCCGCAACCGACCGCTTTTTTAACTAAACTGGTTGCAGCTCTGACCGCTATAAATGTATTTGAAAAGACCCGCTTCTCGACCCGCATTTTAAAAATGTAATCAATGGTCTTTATGAACATCAAACCATCTTACTCACATACTTGCATTTATTTCCGTGTTAAAATCCGATGTCATTGGGGTCGACAACCTGTAACATCCAAAGAGACATTTGAACCTGGTTTCTACAGAAATGAAAACACTGGGTCTAATCTAACTGAATCTAAGTGTATGTTTCCGGAGCTTCCACTCTCATAACTTGAGTTTTTCTCTTGCTCCTTTCATACTGTAGGATACTGACGATGTTATATGTCACCTTCATGGACATTCAGTTAATGAAGCAGGTTATTTTAATGTTTATCTCAAACGACTAACGACCCGACCACAACCCGAACATCATTAAAAATATTTTTTAATGACCCGTAACGCTCTTTTCGGGTCAGCCCGTACATTACTGGTACTTACTAAGTGTACATTTTTCAGCGGGTAATTGCTGTTCCAATTCCAATACTGGATCTGATTCTGCCTGCTGCACTTACCGGAAATGGCGTCAGAAACTGCGAAAAAAAATACATATTTTTTTCGTACCAAAATAGATGCTATTGTAAAGTGTATTTCGTTCACATTTAGACATAAAGTATTCCAGGTGTGTAAACAACAGTGAAACAATGTGGTGTTGCTATTTTACCTGTAACATAACTTTCGGTTAGCCTACTAGCGGCGACATAATATGTTATTAAGACAGAACATTTAACAATTAGGATTTAAACATGACATGATATTTTATACTAATGGGTGTCAGCTAGAGGAAACAAACCCTATAAAAAGTTTACAACAGACAACTAACTAGAAAACTGGTTATATTCATACACTGCACAGAGTTCCAGTAGGATGTAATGCTAACCACTTAGCCACTTAGCATCTGTTGCTGCGTGCACATCTCTTAATGTTTTTAAACAGGAAACCATACTATATCAGTTAAAAAGAAAATATAAACCATATATAAAATGGGGGATGTGCAGGTTTTCTTTTTTCTTTGATTAATAATAATAATCAAATAATAATAATTTATTTGATTAATAATTCTGTATTTATCGAGTTCACAGTGAGTCATTTTGGGTCCATATTACATTATTAAGGTCAGGTCCTTTTTGTTTTTTTTTTGTTTATTTTTGTGTGTTTTTCATTTCTTTTTCCGCAAATACATATTAATATAATTATTATTGAGTATTGTTTTTAATTCCGTGTTTATTTCTGTTCATGGCTTTCATTGTATATGTATCAAATATACTTAATAGATGTAGTGTTCTTCTTTATTTTGGAGGAAGGGGATTTTTGTTGGAAACGTTGATATGTTAAAAAGGGCTGGATGTTAACTTCCACCCACTGTTTTTGAACATGCATGAATTGTTTTGGGTTTTTTTGTTTTTTTTTAACTGTATGGTTTTTTTTTTTCTTTTCAATTTCTTAATGGTCAAATAAATCAAATAAAATATAATAAATGGCCAAAAATCATTAGGCTACGATATCATTTCTGGACTTCTATTACATTATTGTCCTATTACATTTTAAAAAGCACAATATTATTACATTATTAGCTTCTACGGCGTCTGGACAAGGAAATGTTCGAGTGAAACAAGGAAATACTACAAGTGTGTGCAATGTGTAATTTCAGTGTACAAATACCATAGATTCAACACCTTAGAACAACAAGACAAGCAAAGAAGACAAAGGGAATCCATATAAAAATGTGATGATTATTTCATTTTATTTTTTAAACCTTATAGTGCACCTTCTTTAACTTAATTGGTCAGTTACTAAAGGGCAGGTGGGACTCAGGTGTGAACTTTACTGTTCTTTATTATCGAGCCTTTGACATGGATCCGGTCACATGATGACGGGTGTTTGGGTTTTTATTTTGTGCCGACGAGGCCATCGCAGCTCGGTGTAACTCAGCAGCGACTGCGTGGGTGAAGACAAAGGCACCAAATAGGCATCTCTAATCTCCCTGCTGAATGAATCTGAAACAAAGAGAGGAGGAACGCAGACATAGAGGCTTGGACACACATAGGATAAGCTGATTACCCGGGAAAAAAGGAGGGAAGGAGGGAAGGAAGGAGGGTGAGAGAGGGGGGAGACAGAGGCATGCAGGTGAACAAGAGAAATCCATACAGTAAAGGAGCAGCAGGGCAGGGAAATGGAGGAGGAGGAGGAGGAGGAGGAGGAGGGGGACAGAAAAAAGAAAAAAAAAAGCTAATGATGGGGTGCACGGAACACAGAGAAAATGAAAAGGAACAGCTGAGGGAGGAAAAAAGCCAGAGGAGAAGAAAGGTGAAGGTTTAAAAGGACCAACCGTGGCATTTTATGTAGAGCATGCAATAGGGAAATGAAGGGAAAGTATATTCGCCTGTGATATCCTGCTTAGACACACTGTTAAAAGAACATCCTGTGGTTTTTAATGGGAGCAAAAACAAAAAGAATGGCAGCTATGGTTACCAGAACAATCCTGTAGAAACAAATACATCAAACCGTAAACATATTTACAAGAGTAGCGTGTAGATTTACCATTTTAAACATGTAGATTTACCATTTTAAACATGTAGATTTAACATTTTAATATATGTAGATTTAACATTTTAATATATGTAGATTTAACATTTTAATATATGTAGATTTAACATTTTAAACATGTAGATTTAACATTTTAATATATGTAGATTTAACATTTTAATATATGTAGATTTAACATTTTATACATGTAGATTTGCATTTTTAACATTTAGATTACATGTTTTAATATATGTAGGTTTAAAATTTTTGACATTTATTTTTTAATATTTTAAACATGATTTAACATTTTATACATGTAGATTTAACATTGCATGTAAACATCAACCAACACCATCTGCTGATCTAAATAATTTGATACTTGTTGATCCATTAATTCTATCAATACATGCAAATAATTGGTCTAAAATACAAATTGCAATCTTTTCAACATCATCATATCACCCATTTGGTGAAGTTGAAGGTCTTCATAGGCTCTGCAGTTACCATGGAAACACTATCATCTTCTACAACATGGATTAACCATTAAAACCAATGCAGTTGGATGTATGACAGTATTTGTTTTTACCTTCAGTTGTTGATATTTGGCTGAAAAAGGAACTTTTTCTTTAGTTTTCTGCCTCTTTTATAATGACCCTCAACTTTAATCTGAGCTTTTATAAACATCCACATTATCAGTAAATTAAATGTAGGAAAATACTTGATTAAATTGGAAAAAAGAGCAAAATAAAGAGGATAATTTTATAAATTGTGATAAACCACTGAAGAAAATCCAAAAATTTATTTAGGAAGTGAAATAAATATATAATTTCTACACACAAATCTGCTATTGTTCACATATTCTTCGGTAAAAACTACAGTTATATTTGATTTAACAACAAAAATATTCTCAAATAAACAACTTTGCATTGTATTTTCAGTAGTCAAATGATTAAAAGGTTTAATCAGACTAATCACATGGTTGCTTTGGATTAAGTTTGAACGATCACAATTAAATATTCATTTTAATCTATATTAATTTTATGAACAGACTCAATAAAGTAGTGAATATATTTACACTGAATGTGTTTGTCCAAACTGGGTGACACATTAGATTAATGTTAGCAGAATTAGCCTAACGTTAGCATTAGCCTCGTGTTAGTATTAGCCTAGTGTTAGCATTAGCCTAGTGTTAGCATTAGCCTAGTGTTAGCATTAGCCTAGTGTTAGCAGAATTAGCCTAGCGTCAGTCGACTGTTCTTTCTTGGGGGTTTTTGGACTAAAATTTTCCCCAAAATACACAAAACTACACTAAGAAAAACAATACATGGAGACAAAAAAATATACAAAGCATGCTAAAATTCCCCCCAAAATAAACTAAAACACAAGAAGAAAAAAAAGTAAAATACATGCAAATGTTCACCTTCAAACACCTTCAACTGTTTAACAGTTGTGAACAACTGTTCCATTTTATTGTATTGAAATGTTTAATCAGATTAAACATGATGATGGATTAATCCATGTTAAATAAAATCTATTCATTTTTGACAGCCATAGGTTTTTGTTGTTGCAATTTTACAACTTTTTTACTGATCATTTTACAGTGTATGTTGGCCTGTGATTTCCTACTTAAGCACATCACACAATCCAAAACAGAACATTATGCAAATATGAGGCAGCTGAGTCACTCCACCTGATCTACTCACTAGTCACTGTATATATATATATATATATATATATATATATATATATATATATATATATATATATAAATGGAATTACAGCCAATCCAGGTGTACAGGCTAAATATACAGCTAATTAAAATTAATGAGATTTACCTAGAAAAGAATATGCTCCTTCCCTAAGCTGCTTATCCTCACATGAGAATCTACAACAGACACAGTCACGCACACATTATTTTACCTGACTACACACACACACATACACACACACACACACACACACACACACACACACACACACACACACACATCGTTCTGATTCACTCTCTTTCACTCTCTCACACCCTGCTAGGCAGACTATTAGGAGTCTGTGGTGTACTTGTGCACTCACACACACACACACACACACACACACACACACACACACACACACACACACACACACACACACACACACACACACAGTCCGTCTTACCTCACACAGACTCAAACATACTCCTTGTTCAATGAACAGGGAAGTTCTCAGTTGTATGTTCCCACAAAAACACATTCAAACGTCTATATGCACACACTATTATATCTGTGCTGTTCACACACACACACACACACACACACACACACACACTGGAGGGAAACAGAGGTATATGTGTTCTCAAATCTAGGCAGAAAAAAAAACTAAATATATGCTAAAATATATTAGGCAGGTTTATTTATGTAGCACAGTTTATGTACAAGACAATGCAAAGTGCTTTAAATAAAGGATTAAAAGCATCACAGCAGGAAGGAATGAAGTGTATAAGCATGAAATAAATACATAGACAGTGCAGGTCTGAGCTGATGAATAAAAACTCCATTCAAGTGCAGGTGAGAACAGCTACATCTTTTAACCCATAAAGACCCAAACAACCATTGGTAACCAAATTGTTGACTGATTTAAAAACAGTTTAACACCTAATTAGTCACTAATTCTATCATTACATTTGAATAATTGATGTAAAATGCAGTTATTCATCTTTTCATGGTCTTCAGATATGACCCATTTGGATGTTCAGTGACTCCATAGTTACCATGGAAACACCCTCATCTTTTACAACATTGATTCAAGAGTAAAATCAGATCAATAACAGTGGGTGGGGACATTTATTTTTATGTTCATTTAATGGTATATTCTGTTTTTTGGATAAAATAATTCTCAAATGTAATAAATGTATTCTCGGCATGGTGATTGAAGTATAGCAGCAGTAATTTAAATATATTAAAATACCTGATTTCCACAGAAAAAAAAAGGCTGAATACAGAGAATAATAGGGGAAACAGTTATAAATCACTTAGGAAGGTTTAAATACAGAGAAAAATAAATTATGGGAAGTGACACAAAAGCAGCACTGGGTCTTTATGGGTTAAATAAACTGACTTTTTTTTTTTTTTTCCAGAAATATTGAGCATAAAAGCTGAATACAACTTCTCCATGTCTGGTTCTGACAGTGGACCAGACCCAGATGACCTAAGGGGTGTGCTGGGTTCATGCTAGGTCAGGAGGTCACTGATGGATTTAGGTCCTAAACCATTTAGAGCTTTATAGAGCAGCAGCACAAGTTTAAAGTCTATCCTCTGATGGACATGCAGCCAGTGGAAGGACCTCCGACTGGGACTAATGTGCTCCACTTTTCTACTCTGAGTCAAGAAAAAAGTCTTTAAAGTATATACTTGTGGTCGATCCATTGCTTGACTTTGTTATTATCGTTCATGCTTTGGGTGGAGGGTACATGATAACTATAGTCACTTTACCATTGACCCTCAAATTGCATGAACATACACTGTAAAGTCACTCATGTTACACTTGACTGCACTGTCTATAGTTTGGATTTCAGTCGATTTACATTGGATTTAACTCAACAAATAGTTCAGTTCCTTCCATGTGTAAATACTGCAGTAGTTAATGTTTTATTTAATCTAACTTCTAGCTTCAGGGTTGATTTTAAAGTGCTTTTATTAGTTTTTAAGAGTCTTAATGGTTGTGGTTGTGGTATTTATCGGATCTGCTTTTAAAAGATCCTCGGGTAGTAAGCTTTTTTTTTTTTTTTTTTTTTTATAAACTTTATTTATAGAAATTTATTTATAGATTTTAGAAAGCACAAAATACAGCACATTTATAGCCCCCCCCTCAACACATACACCCAGACATATAAGCAACATTATAGAAATACCTCTGTACATATATGTAAATAAATCCTTATAACACAATTATAAAAATGAAACAAATATATAGATGACAAGTACAAAACCAATGATAATAACATAATAAAAAGATAAATAAATATACATATTAACATAGAAATAAAGATGTGCATTAATGTTCTTTACTCCTTTAACTGCTTATGATTTATACAATGACCAGAGAATGACACATTGATTACATTGTGGAAAATAGTAAGCGTTTAATTGTCCCTATAGTTCACACTCGGCCTCATTCAGTTTTTATTTCCCCAAACTATGAAACAGTTGACCTGAGGATCTGAGGTCCGCTGCGAGTGTTCATATTTTTAAAGGTAAACTGAAAACCTACCTATTTAACTTAGCTTTTAGTTCAATTTAAATCTTAACATTATTTCATTCTGCTATTTTATGCATGTACTTTTATTTTATTACTATTATTTATGTATTTATTCTGTTCTTTTTAACTCTGTAAATCTTTTAATTTGTCCTACAATTGCGGGATAATGGGGGGGGGGGGGGTCTGATGTAAAATACTTTGTGCTACATGGACCATGTATGAAAAGTGCTATATAAATAAAGTTTGATTGATTGATTGAAGTAATGCAGTCAGTGTCCTCTCATGATTAAAGTTATTTAATTGAAATTTTACATTGTGGTAAATGGAGAATACATTTCAAAGTGATCCAGAATACAGGATCTATTCCGGATCATCACCAAAATCTAATTATTTGTTCCTTATGACCAGAGGTGGAAAGTAACTCAGTAAAAGTACTTCATTACTGTATTTAAGTAGTTTTTTTTTACTTTATTTGAGTATTTATTTTTCTGGCAACGTTTTACTTTTACTCCCTACGTTTTTACATAAATATCTGTACTTTATACTCTTTATATTCTGATTATAGATTCGTTACTTTTTTCAAACTAAATAGATGTGACAATATGAAAATAAGTCACTTTAATCAGTGGAGAGAAACTGTGACGTTATATTTTATATTTATATGAGTGTTATCTAACAATTTTGACTTTTTATCTCATAATTTGGACTTTTAATTTGACTTTGAATTTTTATATCAAATTATATCTCATAACATTTTATCTTATAATTGTGCATTTTTTATCACTTAAAAAAAATTCATGATGACTTTTTATCTCAATTCTGACTCCTTTGTGTCTTAAATTTCCTGCCCATACCCACAAAACTGAGTAACTGTGACCTGATCAAACACAATTTCAACACAGTAACTGACTTTTAAAAGATTTTCCTGGTGAAATAAGTATTATTGCATTCACGGCAAAAAAAAAAAGACAAAAAGTTGTATTTATTTTTACATTTGTACTTTATTACAATTGAGAAGTTGTACTTTTTTACTTTTCCTTAAGTAGAATAATTGAATCAGTACTACTTTTACCAGAGTATTTTTTTCACATAAGTAGCTGTACTTGTACTTAAGTACAGTATATGAGTACTTTTAACACCTCTGCTTATGACATGTTGTTAACGAACAGACAGACAAACAAAACATCCTCGTTGGCAGAAGTAAAAATAGTGAATCCATTGCATCCTTTACTTCTGTGTCTTCTTCTTTTTCTCTGCTACACATTTTATTTTCAAACCGTAAACAGTTGTGAGTTTTCTTCTGCTTCTTCGTCATTAAAGTCTGAATAATGCCAAGTATTAAAAAATAAAAATGTCCTTTTTTTTTTTTTTTTTTTTTTTTTTTTGGGACATTAGCCTCAGAATTATGGGATGCCTATGTGTGTGTAAGTCAAACCTCATATCACAGCTGAACCATACAGCATCTGAAATGACTGATGATGTGACCTACAACTCACTTTGTCAAACTGCCATTGGCTGATGTTAGCGGACAAAAGCACAGTGTGATTATCAGCCTTTCCTGTGATAAAATGCTGACTCTATATAGTTCGATAGTCAGTTTTTCCTCAGCTCATATTGTTTTGAGGCGAAACAGAGTCCTCTAAATGTCATTACTACTCAGGGCGTGGGTGGAAATGACCCTTTTCGTTTTTCGACTTTTCAACCAACAACTGGAGCTGAAGCGAAGAAGTCACTATTGTTATCTTCGTTTGCATTTCAAGACGTTATGGAAGCTACCCAGCGACACAAAAGGCCATAAAGGGCATCTACAATGGAGCTTGAAAAGATTGTTGCTATGGGAACTACTGTATATGCTGTGTTGTTTAGGTGAAGAAGTGCAATGGGGAAGATTTTCATGACTGTCAGCTTGTCTTATGAATGTTGTCTAATGATAGACCAATAGAATGGTCCGACGATATATTGGGACAATATTTCAGTGTATTGGAAATTTACAATATCTGATATAAATGTATAGCTTTTTGTCTCATGTGTCTTTTTGACTCATAATTCTGGCTTTTTGTCTCATACTTTTGACCTTTTATTTCATAATTTTGACCTTTTATCTCACAATTCTGGCTTTTTGTCTCATAATTTTGACCTTTTATTTCATAATTTTGACCTTTTATCTCATAATTTTGACCTTTTATCTCATAATTTTGACTTTTTATCTCATAATTCTGGCTTTTTATCTCATAATTTTGACTTTTTATCTCATAATTCTGGCTTTTTGTCTCATAATTTTGACCTTTTATCTTACAATTCTGGCTTTTTATCTCATAATTTTGACCTTTTATCTCATAATTTTGACTTTTTGTCTCATAATTCTGACTTTTTTCCTTATAATTTTGACATTTTATCTCATAAGGTGAAATTGTTCTCAGAATTTTTGACTTTTGATCTCACAATGTAGATTTTTTTATCTCATCTTTTTAAATCTCCTTTTTATAACTTTTTGTCCTGTCCATAGACACTAAACTGAGTACCAAGAAACAATAAAACACATTTTCTACACAGTAACTCACTTTTAAAGTCTTTATTTTGGATATTTTTGCCATTTTTCTTTTTTTTTTTCATTTCATCCATTCCAAAAACAAAAATTCAGTTTTACTTTTTACTTTATTACAACTGAGAAGTTGTACTTTTTTACTTTTACTTAAGTAAATGAGTTGAATCAGTACTTCTACTTCTACCAGAGTATATTTTCACACCAGTAGCTGTACTTCTACTTAATTACAGAATGTGGGTACTAAAAACATACAGCACAATAAATACAACTACAATTATATACCATAAAAGAAATACCCTCATAACATCAGGACCATATAAATATTAAACAAAAAATAAAGTTACCACTCTGCTAAAACTTAAATAAAATAAGTTAAGATACAATAAGATAAAATCCAATAAGATAAGACTAAATTAATGAAATAAAATAAACTATGGTCTGTGTATTCTTATGACTGGTCAGTGTTATACAATGTTATGGCCTGAAGGACACAACGGTTCAACAAACTGCTGGTGTGACTGGGTCCTTTTGCTGAACCCACTCCTCTGCTTTATGAAAGTGTTGTGTAGAAGATGTTCCATGTTGTTCAGGATGGTCTGAACTTTCACCAGGGTCCTCCTCTCTGCCCCAGCAGCCAGTCAGTCCAGGTCCATAAATATATATAAATCTATATCTGCTTAGAAATATTGCTGACTTATATTGGTTATCGCCTAAGGCTGAGTAGTTCTGTTTACATGAGAGTTTTTATTCCTGTTTAATTCAGAATAGAGACACTGGTCTATTCCAATATTAATTCCAAATTTGATGATCCCTCTGACATGTACATTAAGTTAATTTACTTTAAAAGTTAATTCTGCTCTAACATTATTCCTGTCGTTCTGTACATGCTCCTGGTCTCGTCGTGATGACTCACATATTTCACGTTGATGACGCACGTATTCCGCTGTCATTGATTCAGTCGAGCTGCTGCTTCGTAATTATCACAAAAATAAATGCAAACATCACATGTAGTATCTGGTCTAACATGTTGATAGTTGAAATTAATGCAAAACAGGAAGTGGATGCAATCGTTTTCTTCCAGTAGACATCAAGACGTTAAGCGGCCGTTCTGTCCAATCAGAACCATCTGTACCTCCAGCCCTTAACCCTTTGTTGGTCAGCTCAACCGTTTGGTAGAGGTAACTTTGAACCCAGATATCTCATCTAAATTTAAGTCCTTTGACACCAAACTTCTTGAGCAGTCAATGCTATATTCAGGTCATGCTAGTATATATACCACCAAGGAAGAAGATAACTGTGACAACACCTCTGTTATGATCTTTTCTTTTAGACACAAAATTGCAGGGAAGTAATTTTTTTTTTCATTGTATTAACTTTTACAGCGTCTATTTTACATAAATAATCCTCATCACGTTTCAGAAATACTTTGGTATTCATGTCATAATTTTTTGAAAACATGCTCAACCAAATGGTGGAGATGATAGTAAAGGGTCATGAAATGCTAATGCTAATCACTAATGCTAATCACTAATATACAAGCACAAAGAGTTAATACATCTAATTTGAACCAAGTCACAAATTATTAATTATTTAATACTTTAGTTAAATTTAGGGCCAGTTAAAAAAAAAGGTTTTATGTTATAATAGTCCCTGTGAGGTGGGAAAAAAAAAAGTTTTTATTGTGTTTTTTGTAGTGTGACCAACAAAGGGTTAAAACCCAATTAACTAGAGCGAAATACACCTGTTTCCAAGGAAACCTTTATTCGGAATTAACATGTCCATATAAACACACAGAAAATATCTTTAATTCTGAATGATTTCATACTGAATAAATTATTTGGAGATAAAAAAACATCATGTAAATATAACAATTGATCTGAAAAAAAATATCCCCCAATAACCCCATATATGTCGATCAGTAATACTGTATGGTCTTCTCCTGTTTGTCAGACTATTAACAGGGAACAAAAAAAGCGAGAAAAAAAAACCACTCAGACAAACAGAAAAACCCACACTAACATGTAATGCAAATACAGCTTGAAAGGCCTCTCATCTTTATTTAAGCAAAAAATACCCCTGTGAGCCAAGCTGTTGACTGCCAGGCCCAAAACACTGCCTGGGTACTGTGTGTGTGTGTGTGTGTGTGTTTTATTCCTATACACACATGGCAGCCCTACTGTATATACACAGTGGAGGCATTTGATATGTATCTGCAAAGCGCTTACAAACATTATTTTCCCGTAAGGTGGTGGTGTCCAACTAGCGATGCTCCGTCTTCTTCTTTTTTTTTTTTTTTTTGCAAAGTGCTGAGTAATTAAAGCGCTCTTCAAACCCTCTGTGTTGAAGAGTGGAAGAGGGAAACCCTGGGAAAATGACACACTGCAAATTAATCACACACTTTATTAACAGACTTAGGCTTCAGTGGAACGTTCCGGCTTCCAATGTAGCTAGCTGCACCCGCTGGCACCCAACCAACGTCTGTCTGTACACACACACACACACACACACACACACACACACACACACACAGGCTTCCATTCCTCATGAGGACCAACTTTGTAATCATCATTTGTAGGTAAATTAGTGATTGGGTCCTGAGTGTAAACATCTTTTATTTTTTTTGTCCCCCCAAAGAATAAATGGAAAAATATAAATAGTAAGTAAATAAATTACATTAAAAATAAATAGATAAATAAAAAATAAAAAAAATAATAAAATAAAATAAATAAATAAAAAAATAATGAAAATAATGAAAATGTAATTCAAAAATGTAATAAATAAAAAATAATAAACAAGTAATCATATCTTCAAACCTTTGAAAAATACATGTTTTGCTTTCCACCTGTTTCCTTCATGCTTTATGGGGACTTCTGGAAAACAACTAATTAATGTTTTTACTGTATAGACCCAAATCATTATTTATGAACTTCCATACTTCACATAGATTTATATTTTACTAGTCGGGACCTACATTTATATTTAATCCTTGTGGGGACCAGAATTTTGGTCCCCATGGTGTTAGAGGTCCCCATGACATGACATGTAACAGATTGATGAGACCATAAAGATAGGAATACAATCACACACACACACACAGATTTCCATGTCTCATGAGGACCAATTTTAAATTCATGGTAAAGTAGCCATTGGGTAGTGAGCGTAAAAATATTTTTTCCAAAAATAAATAAGAATGAAAAATAAATAAAATGTAATGAAATATATGTATTTTAAAATTAAAACAGCAAAATAAAATAAAGTAAACTAAACACATCTTCAAACCTTTGAAAAATACACGTTTCGCTTTGTACCATGCTTTATGGGGACTTCCAGAAGAAAAACAAGTTAATGTGTTCATAGGGGACATCATTTGCATAAATGTGCATACTTATTATTTAATAGAATTATTATCACCTTTATTTTTTTGTTTGTTTGTTTGTTAGCAACTTTATGCAAAAACTACTGGACTAATTTCCATGAAACTTTCAGGTGAAGTTAGAGGTGGTCCCGAATAGATCCCATTACAAAGGTCAAAGGTCAAGGTCACCAAAATGTGTATTGTGACGGGGTAGGCTTTGTTGCACCACTTGTTATCATTTGACAGGGAAAGAAAAATTAATATCGGCTCCAAAAGAGGCTGACTTACAAATATCGGCCATCTGATAACACCCCCCCCCCCCTCACACACACACACACACACACATACACACACACACACACACACACACACACACACATACACACACATACACACACACACACACACAGTGTAAGTGTTGTGTGGGCCAACAGTGGTGTTACATGCTGTCTGCTGTTCTGGCCTGTCTTTATCTACCGTTGTCTCCTTCTGTCGCTGCTGTATTCCTCAGCCTGGTGAGTACTTGAATGTCATTACGACTTTTCGCTATCAAAAGCAAACAGCGGGGCTGGATTGGAAGCGTGTTGGTGCCAGACCTCCCGTTTTCCACGCTGTGAGTGCCACAGCATGTCAAGTGCTGTTTTGATTGTTCTGGATTTTTTTCCCCCCTTGCTTCTTTTTAACAAACGGACAGACGGATTTATTGACAAAGCTCCTGCTGTCAAGCTCAACCAGCGCCGTGGTCTTGTTTCTGAATGAAGAACTCACCCCTTCTCACCCCCCCCCTCCCTTCCTTTATCTGTATATTTACAATACAGTCGTTGTGCTTTGGCCTACGTGTCAATGAAGATGACTTCATATCTACCGGCAAATTCGATTCTCATTTGCGTAAAGCATTGACAGACGGTACAAGTGAAGGATATAATTGAGCTAATGAGCTACACGCCCTTATCTGCTGTTCATTCATACGGACAGCTCCAGGCGTGACGACTATCAGCCTCTTACACAGGCTACTGTATGTTTGATGAGTCCCTTGAAGGAAGAATTAGATAATGCAGCTCAACTTCCTCAAGGCAAACTGTTTTGATGTACGTCGCAGAGAAGCTCAGGTTTATCCGCTACATTTTCTTCTCTTATTCCACGATGAATATTTAAATATTGTTGTGTTTTATTTATCATGCCTGGTGTTCGGCTTCACTGAGTTATTTCTGGGTTGATATCTTCATAGGTTGGAGGGAGCGCAGGCATATAGTGTAGTTACATGAGAGGTGTCGAACTGGTGATGGATGGAGATGTTTAGGGTGGGTGGGGGGCAGAAAAAAGGGAGGAAATTAATAAAATATGGGGAGAAATAAAACAAGAAAAAAGGACAGGAAAAAAGAAAGGAGCCAAAAAGGGGGAACAAAACGAGAAAAAAAGGAAAAAAAGAGGTGTACATATTGGTTATATTCAGTTAACTATCACAGTTTTTATTTTCAAATTTTTAAGTTCTAATTTTATTTTCTGAATCTAAAGTAGATTGTCTGAAATGTGTTTTTATTTGACAGACAACAATAACAGTATTGGCTCCAAATATCGCCTTAGAAATATCAGCACCTTGTATCAGCCATTGGCTAAAGCTGTTGTACTGTAACAAACATTAGCATAAGCCTCATAACATTGGTATCGTTGGCTCATTATGTCGTCGTACTGGACTTAGTGATAGCGTTCAGAGGCACATGCCTGCGGGAATGTCTTTTTGTTGTTATTTGAAGGGTTCCATAACTTTCTGTTTGTGTCCCTCTGGGCTGAAAGAATCTGAACTGGCCTGGTTTTCATCAACACTCCTGTTACTGTTTCCAGAGGTGAAGTTTGAGATGATATAAAACTAGAGGAGGATGGGTCATTTACGTCATGGAGTCAAACCACCACATACCGACATTTCTCCATTGTATCGAGGGCTACACTTCAGTGGACTAAAAATGAAAACCATAGCAACAGGATGTGACCAGCTAACCCACGGTGCAGGTAGAATGTTAAGGGAAGCCTATTACCACCATCAAATAGAAAACCTAAATGTCAAGCATCAAGATAGTACAAGGTTTCATTTTGTACACAGAATTTAAAATAACACATACTGCAGTCCTGAACACACTTCCTATTAACACTGGCTTCAAATTCACATGTACATATTGGTATTTCGTGGGATAAATGTGGCTTAATATTGGCACAAGGGGAATTAAAATTTTAAGTCAGCTTTTTCTGATAAATTCATGCCATAAAAAAAAAAGAAAGAAAATGAATCATTTGTAAAGTCATTAGTACATGTAATATATGACCCTCTAGCACAAAACCAGTGGATCAGTCTCACAGCAGTATTTCTAGCTATAGCCTCAAATATGTTATATGGGTAAAAATTATTACATTTGATGTTTATGCATCTCCTGAAACTGACTCTGACAGTAATTAAGTCTAAAACTAAGAAAAATCGGCTCAAAACACAGCTTTCCTTCGTATTTCCCCGTCATGTTTGGTACCATTGGAAAGATTGGGATTCCCTCTAGACAACCCTTAAATAGAAATCTACGTAATTATATATTTGAACCAATGAGAGGCCTCAGAACAAAGCCTTCTCCAGTAAATTAAATCCCTTGTTGCTAGGGCGATGTTGAAATACGGCCTCTGATTGGTTGAATTAGTGTAACGCAAGCATTTTTAATAAGCTTTAGGATAAATATAAAATTTTTATTTCTGAAATTTGACCCAAGTGACTAGTTTTGTGCTGGAGGGTCACATATATGGACATGTGGAGGTGTTGTTTGTTAGCACTTTTCCACAAAAACTACTGGACCAATTTCCATGAAATTTTCTGAAAAGTTGTGAGGTGGTCCAGAATAGAACCCATGAATTTTGATGAATGTAGGTTAAAGGTTGGGGTAGCATGGTGGTTCAGTGGTTAGCACTCGTGCGTCACAGCAAATGGTAAATGGTCTGCACTTATATAGTTCTTTTCCACCTTCATGGTGCTCAAAGTGCTTTACATTAGCTTCACATTCACCCATTCACACACACATTCATACACCAGTAGGTTTCTAAGGTTCTGTCAGTCCTACTGGGACTGACAGTGTCTTGCCCAAGGACACTTTGACATGTGGGCACCCAGAGCTGGGACACAAACCACTAACCTTTCAGTCATTGGACGACCCACTCTATCAATTGAGCCAAAGCACAGCAAGAAGGACCCTGGTTCGTTCCCACACCAGACCTTTCTGTGTGGAGATTGCATGTTCTCCACGTGTACAGGTACTCCAGTTTCCTCCCAACATCCAAACACATGTGTTTAGGTTAATTAGTTAATTGGTTAATTTAAATTGTCCATAGGTGTGAATGTGAGGGTGATTGTTTGTCTATATATGTTCAGCCCTGAGATGAACTGGAGACTCATACAGGGTGTACCCTGCCTTCACCCATTGTAGCTGGATTAGGCCCCCAGTGACCCTAGTATGGATAACGTGGGTTCAGACAATGAGATGAGATGTCAAAGGTCAAGGTCGCCACAAATGTGTTCACACAAATCAGGTAAAACATTTGCGAGCGGTGCAGCTTGTTGTTCCTGGCATCACTTGTTGGACTAGCAAGGATAAAAATCACACTGGGTAAGATTTGGACCTTTTCCAGTGAGGCTTTAAACACAAACTAGACAGAACGGAAAACGGTTCCTCTTCACATCCTTTTGTGGCCTCTACAAGTCAAAAGTTGCATAAAATCTGCCGCTTGGCTTCATCCCTCTGTGGATAAATCTTTGCTCTAACACTGCCATGGTGAGGGATTCCCCCGCAGGCCATCGGTGCTCAAAAATGTATGCAGCCATAGTGGAATTCATCCGACAAATGGAAAGCGTTTGCATCACTGCTCTATTTCTTGTTTTGGAATGGATTTACTCGTGTGGCAGTGAAGATGTGTTTTTGACTTCGCCTCAGAAACGGTTGTAGGAATATTTATTTTATCAGGTTGTCTATCACATCTGCGGCGGGTGGGTATTAATATTTATCTTAGTGGTATTTAAGTGTAGCTTTAAAGGTCCCATTTCAGAGTGTTTTTGAAAAAGAACAATAAGTGGGACGATGTTCGCTAAAAATACTACCTTGTTGTTTGGTCTCCTTATCCCCACAGAGGAGAAGAAGAAGAAGTGCCTTTCAAATACATGAGTCAACGTTAGTCTTGTTGATCCAAAGTATGTGCCAGCATGTGTTCCAAATACACCAACAGGAAAAGGGACTCTGGAGAATGATTAATGGGGGGATTTCATAAAAAGTTAACGAGGTATCCGTTTTGTTTGTTTTGTATCGCCAAATGACCCCATATTCAGTCATTTGCTTCTATGAATGTTTGATTGTGTCTCAGAGATAATAGCTCCAGGAAGCAGGTATTTGTTGACTGAAATTGAATATGTCAAATCTAATTCAGGTAAAGCTTTGCACTTCAAGCAGCACTTACAGTTTTGAAGGGAGACTTAAGAGATTGGAGTCTGACATAAAATTCATTGGCGTAGTCTATAAAGGATGAACCCAAGTGGAGCAGAAGCAGAAGCCTGGAGTCACCTCCTCTGCCTTTTTTTTTTTTTTTTTTTTGCACTGTCAGTCTTCTATTATGGCTGCATGTCGTGTGTAAATACTAGTATTCTAGTCTGCATATGCGATGACAGATGTCTATTGTTTAGAGAACATGAGCTCATACATCTATGACACGCTGGACAGAGCTAATCTGAAACTGACAGTGAAAATTATTGGATTTTTGAAGATGGAATTACTACACGTCAGCCATTGATTGGAAAAAATCCAAATATTACCAAGTGTATTTTTCTCATTTATAGTCCAAATATCTCATTACATTTTTTTAAAGCCTTTATTAACATAAAATACTATAAAATATTTACATTTAGTCATCATAGTGTATGACATTAAACGTACAAAAGCACAAAATATCGAACTAAACGGGTAATAAAGGTAAGATTTCTTAAAATAACATTATCCAGATGTGTTATCTATTGTCTATGGCAGGTCACAAATATTATTATTTTTTGTATTTACCCTTTCCTAAGCACCATTTATTACAATATTATTATTACTGGAACGGAATTAGCACTACTGTATCACAATGGACATCGATCTATAATTCAACAAACCTCTGTCTGTAGTGTGTCCTGTTTGTCTGTGGGACGTCTAACATCTACACAACTCCACCAAATGATCCAAAATTTAGAGGGGGACTTTCCAGTGGATTGCAGTGCAGTTTGATGCCATTCCGACATACAACAATAGAGATATTAAACTAATTTCATTGCTCTTTCTATCTTTGCTGCTCTGAGCATTGCCGTGCATATTGCCCAAGTCCCGCCCCCTAATTTGGCTACAGCTGTAAACTCATATGATGACGTATGATGTAAGATAACTGTCAATGTATGCGTGTTCACAGATTGGATAACTTTGTGTATTTTTCTGTAGTTGTGGATAAAATAAATACGCTTAAATGCAAATGCTTCAAATATATTGTGTATATTTTATCCATCAGAATACAGATGGAAAAAGTATGACATCAAAAATTCCAAGTACAGCTAGCCTTTCTTTGGTATGAATACAACTTCCCACAAGTGACTCAATTGTCAAAATACGTCATCACCGCATCCACAGGCATTACTTGTGTTAAGTGATTTGAACAAAATAACTGATTTAGTGTCTGTAAGTCCATGCCCCGCCAACTCTTGTTATATGTTGTTTTGTGGATATTTCTTCCAGAGGAATCAAAATCAGAAAAAAAAGAGTAACATGGGTGAGTAGAACAGTTGAAATTCCATCATACTTTTCGGGGAGGCCATGGCTCAGTTGGTAGAGTGGGTTGCCCAATAAGCAAAGGGTTGGTGGTTCGAATCTAGCTCTGTTCTAGTCAAGACCGTTGTGTCCTTGGGCAAGACATTTCACCCTCTTTCCTTCCAGTGTCACTCATAGTGGTGTATGAATGTTTGGTGGTGGTCAGAGGGGCCATAGGCACAATATGGCTGCCACGCTTTTGTCAGTCTGCCCCAGGGCAACTGCGGCTACATATGTAGTTTACCACCAGCAGAGGGAGAATGTGAGAGTGAATAATGGGTCAGTAATGTGAAGCACTTTGAGTGGCCAAAAAAGTGCTATATACTTCCAAACCATTATTATATTATTATAATAATTAGAATTAAGGACCTAATTGCAAAAAACTGGCACTAACTAACTAGCTAACTAACTAACTAACTAACTGAAACCAGGCAGATGTGGTCTTCAGATTTCACTTGGGCTCAACTTTCTAAAGATGGTGGAGCTTGAAGCTGTCACCAAACATAAGAGGGAAAAGGTTTATATGTCACGTTGTGTTAATTGGAAGCGTTCAGCCATGAAAGACTGGCGTCTGACTTTCTGTTTGCTTATGAATACTCGTCTGTTGACTTTGAGTCGCCCTCGAGGACTTGAAACTTAATGTAAGACTTCCTCTGACTTTCCTTATCCATATAACACGACACGCCTGCAACGGATTAAGTCCAGCTGATTTACATATTAAATAACTGTCTTTGTACGGCATACAGTATAATTAAAAAGATATTCTTACAGTGGAGCTTCATCTCACACACATAACGCTCCGACACGTAGCAGTGTTTTGAGATGGACGACTTGGAGCGGTAAAATGAAAAGCATGAAGAATGACTAAATTGCAAACAATACATTATTATCCCTGTGGAGATGTTTCAACAAAAACCCACAATGTAACCTGTTTCCTTTTTGTCATGTATTAACAGTCAAATATGGCAAAGAAACAATAGATTTGAATCAGGTTTTGTCTTCAGTTCATTTAGCCAGAAACTTATTGATTAAAATAACTAATCATCCATAAAATAAAAAAGTGACTTTCTTTTTGCCCACTTTTTACATTACATTTTTTTTTTCTGTATTATTTATCTTGAATAAAATAATTTGGAATTAAAGCAATTTTTCATGGAATTTTCATACCATTTTAATTTTGTTGTACTGTAATGATTTAGCACCATTTCTTTACAATGTTATCCTCTGTATTTTGTATTTCATCAACATAAAGCAGGTATTTTCCTGCATTTTCTTTACAGATTATATAAATGTTCATAAAAGTCCAAATTAAAGTTCTAGGTTATTATATCAAAAGCGACAAACGGCAGAAAAAGTGACTTTTGTGTGACGTAGTGTAATGAGATACAGTATTTGGACCAAAAATGAGAAAAATAAACTTGATAACATTGACATTTTTTCCAGTGAATACTCTATACCAGGGTTATTCAATTAAAACTCTTACATTTTGCTCAAATAGTAGGTCCATGCCAAAATCCACATTTGTAAAAAAAAAAAACAAAAACAAAACTATTTGTTTATGTTTTACCTTCAAATACAATAAATTAGACAACAGATTCAATCTCTTTTATCATAAATAAAAGTAGTCACATGCAGTCAAATAAGTTTATGGCTTTTATTTCAAGTCAAACAAAAGGGAAACTGAATAAAATAAAAGTGCAAACTGAGTGGAAGTCTATTTCTCTACAGGCACTTTCCCAATGTAGGAACCTTTTTAGTTCCTAGAACCTTTTCCCGCCCCCTTTTTGAGTTACGTAGGAAATATATGACATAGATGTTTGGTGATTGGTAGAGCTCAGACCACGCCTATTTCCTCATCTTGCAGTATTGTGTGTTGGAAATAATTCGGAGAAAGTAATAAATAAACGGAACGATGATGCCGTTTTGTTTTTGGGTTAATGCTATGAAATGAACACATGTCATAGTATCACCTGCTGCTGGATTCTTCATCTCCTAACTCTTTCTGTAAACTCCTCCATGACATTAGACGCTGTTTTTGACAATAATTAACATTCCTGTGATACTGAACATAAACGCTGTGGCCTCTTCATTCTCTATTCTAGTTTATAGTAACACTGTCTTCTACTTCCTTTATAGTTTTTGTACATTTTTGGTTTGCTGGGAATTATGTACATGTGGTTTGGGGGTGTGGCAACAAATTCTGGGGATGTGATTTAGCATGGAGAATTTATAATGTATTTTATTTGTTGCATGTGGCTCTGTGACCATCAACAAACTTATGTTTCCAAGCGGTGGTTGTAGCTAGTAGCTAGTACCAGTGCCTGCTGTAAAGTTCAAAACCACTCCATAGAAATGACACAAATTCTTTTTCCATTGGTCACGGGTCTGGAGAGAACCAGCTCCCGGTCCGGATCTGGAGTGTAGTCCGCTAATCCGTGATGCCTGCTTGATACTGTCAGGTTTGAACTAAGGTTTGAACACAATAGAACAACTCCAAAACTCAATGTTCAAAAATAACCAAAAGTTTTACAGTATATCCAAGTAAAACAAAAAATACTCATACAGAGGATTTTAACAAATATCAAAAGTATCAACTAAAAATTACTGGAAAAGAGGGAAAATCTTAACATGACAAAATAGTAAAATTAAATTCACTCTCCTGGAGGATAATAGACCAAGTATCAAAGGAAAAGACAAAAGACAACGTATCAAAAAAACTATGATTAACAAAACTATGACTGGCTTGGTTCACTGTAAGACAGGACGAACTAGCAATGGTTAATGGAAAACTATATAACTATATATGCACACACATAAGGGCAGGGATACAACAAGACACAGGTGACACACATAAGGAACAATCAGCACATACATGGGGGACACAAGGGTTAAGGTCAGTCTAGACAGGAAACAAAAGCAAATTTGTCAAAATAAATAAGTACCAAACAAACACAAAGACAAAACACTGGTAATACTTTATAATACCTACACACAATTGACTATGTATTTACCATTTATTACCCATTTATAAATGTGTTGTTCATTATGTATTGACTATTTGTTACCTATTTTTTAATGTCTTGTAAAGGTTCATACTAGTGTAAATGTAAAATTTGATTATTTTTAACCAACAGGTGCAGTGTTTATATATCTGCTTTACAGGTAAACAAAGAAACAGTTGTAAACACTGCACCTGTTGGTTAAAAATAATAAATTTTTACATTTACACGAGTATGAACTTTTACAAGACATTAACAAATGGTTAATACATAATGAACAACCCAATTGTGTGTAGGTATTATAAAGTGTTACTAAAACACTAAATAATACTTTATAATCTTATGAATGTGACACATACGCCACCAGTTGAAAGCAAACATTAGCACGAAGGGCCTAGTGAATTGCATTCATGAAAAGGAGCAATTAATCTTTGCCTCACAGACTGAGACATCATCAAAAAGAATGAGTACTAACTACCCTTAGGAGAACAAAAAAGTTCAGAATGCATAACCTGGAACTCGTCAAAAGCTAATATCCAACCCTCTGGAGAAATTACTGCCTACCTGACGATTCTTATTTGCACAGATCGTCCCATAATGACACACTTGTTGTTTGGCCTTGAAAATGTTTCAAATGGAGAAGTGAACTAATCATGTCATTAACCAAACAGTAAGACCCGTAACCTTGGCGAGAAATCACCCGACGTGTCACAGCAGGAGAGACTTCAGAGGACGTTCTTCATCACTTCAACTGCGATTACTACGAGTAGATGATCAATAAATCATTACTGGTGTCAATTGTGAGGAATGGCTGTAGCTGTGTGGTAATCTTGATTCCATCCACATCACAGTGCAGTCGATCAAAGCCAAAGCAGCAGCATCAAAATGACAGGTGAGAGACAGAAAAGTTCACAGAACAGCCGGTCCTGTCACAGGTACAAGCATAGAAGAAGTGAGGGCTGTCAAAATTAAAGCATTAACTTGGATTAATCAATCGACATGATTAATCTGATTAAAAATTTTAAGGTGATTAACTCATTGGAGCAGAATGACTCTGAACGTCTCTACTAATACCAAGGTAACAATCGTCACAAAATCAGTTTCGACTAAAAGTTGTTTTGCTTAATCTAAGATTTTTTTTTGCTTCAATTAAGACAAATAATAATAATAATAAACATAAATACACACACACACACACACACACACACACACACATATATATATATATATATATATATATATATATATATATATATATATATAGATCAGCATTAGCTTCAGCATTAGATTTAGTATTCGCTTTAGTATTAGCTTCAGCATTAGCTTCAGTATTCGCTTCAGTATTAGCTTCAGAATTAGCTTTAGTCTTAGCTTCAGTATTAGCTTCAGCATTAGCTTCAGCATTACCTTCAGCATTAGCTTTAGTATTAGCTTCAGTATTAGCTTTAGTATTAGCTTCAGTATTAGCTTCAGCATTAGCTTCAGCATTCCCCAGGTCATTCAGACAGGTTTTCTGTAAATCACTGTATCCTGTGTGATGTTGTGACATCATGACACTCCCCAACCTAGTGACTTCCTGTTTTTTAAAATGGACCCTCTTCTGCTCTGACCAATCATTTTGGCTTATCATCGAAACATACAAAAAAGGAATGGTGCACAAATTAAAATCCACTTGACGGTGTTGTCCGATAAAACTAAATCAACTGAAAAGTGGTGAAACAGCGCCACCTTATGGTGAAGCACAATTATGTCTGAGCACATGATTACGTCACATGCTATCTGAGCATTGTTACATCATTATGACGTCATGACACCGACTACTGCAGACTATTCAGAGAACCAATAGCGACTTCTTTGTGTGTGTGTGTTGTTTTTTGTTTTTTTTGGCAACACTGTTGCTGTTATTGTTCTGTTATTGTTCTTCTACAGCACCAACCAGAAGCATGCTAACGCTAACATACATGTAGCACTGCTGGCATGTAAACGCAGAACACAGTAAGGTAATAATTTGAAATCTTAGTGCATGCCCCCCCCCCCCCCCCCCCCCCCCCACACACACACACACACACACACACACTCACACCCACACACCTGATAGACAGTGGTTACCATTTGCAGACAAACCTTACTATAATTGCAATTGGGTGGGATTTGTGTCTGCTCCCCCAGCTTTGGGATTTGAATTGAATAGACACTGTCCTCTTCTTTTCTTTCTGGCTCCATGGTTTCAGAAAAGCAAGATTAGATAAAAGAATGGGTTGACATGAGACACACAAAGGGAAGCATAGAAGGAAAATTACAGGAGACATGGG
The DNA here is from genome assembly GCA_020466265.1 of Siphamia tubifer. Classification (NCBI taxonomy): domain Eukaryota; kingdom Metazoa; phylum Chordata; class Actinopteri; order Kurtiformes; family Apogonidae; genus Siphamia; species Siphamia tubifer. The sequence continues at coordinate 34,599,999 of CM035799.1, forward strand.
CAAAATAAAAACAACACAGAATGAGGGCTGTTTGTTTATGAACATTGTTGTATTGACATGTACAGTTAATGCTGAGTGTGTGAACCATACTGTGGCCGTTGGGGGGGGTCCCTACAAACACACACATGGTATTTATCATACATGGTATAACAAATGCACAGATATCAGCACTGAAATTAAACCACAATGAGGCTGTTTTTTTTTTTTGGTATTATTATATTTTTCCAAACAAATGTACTTTTAGACATTAAAATGAACAACAAACTAAACTAAAAAAGGGCTGGAACAACTGTTTCTGAGACTGGATAATTTTTTTTATTGGATTTTATTGGGATTTTACTCTATTTATATCACATTTTCGTGGATTTTACTCTTTGTTTGGTGCATTTTAATGTATTTTTAATGAACAAAGTCAGTTTAAAAAGGGGTGGAAAAACAAATGTTTCTGAGACTAGATTTTCTTTAAATTGCATTTTTGTGTAATTTTAGTGCATTTTACTCTTTGCTTAGTGCATGTTAATGTATTTTTAATGCATTTCCGTGTATTTTTAGTGCATTCAACTGTATTCTTAGTGGATTTGACTTTATTTTTCAACTACATCTCTGGCAGACAGTTTGTTTTTGCTTAGATATTTTAAAATAAACCAGTGTCTTCGAACGTTTTTGCTCCATTTCATCTTCTTCTTTGTTAATCAGTTCAGATTGAAGTTGAGGATTATTGTATTAAACACAGAAAAAACTGAAAAAAAGGGTCTTAAAAAAAATCCAAATATGTCATTAACTGAACATAAACCCAGTGTTTTTATCCATTTAAAGGGTTTTACTGGTCAATCAATACTGTAGAAGATGATGGTGAGTCCATGTACAGTATCATTCGTTTATTTGTTTTTCAAAATAAAACCAAAAATAAGACAATAAAACAACTAATTTCTTCATTATTTGTTTCCAAAACCAAAATGAAAAAAAAAAAAACACATAATAATGCGGTTTTCCAATTTTTTCATTTGTGTTTAAATGAATAATGGAAAACGGATAACGGCGTTTTTTCATTTTATCTCATTTTGACCTGAAGCTTGTTGAGTAAATTCAGGAAACTAAGAGGGTCACCCTAAGACCTGAAGATATGATGATGGAGAACATATTCCAGGTTAAAACAAAGTGATAGACTGGATGTACATATTTTTTTTTTTTCACCTGAATTTGCTTCAGGTAAAAATTGGATAAAACGGGAAATGGCCGTTATCCGTTTTTCATTTAAACACAAAAAGGAAAACTGAAAAAAAAAAAAAAAACACATCGCCATCTGTTTTTTCATTTTGATTTTGGAAACAAATAATGCAGAAATGAGTTGTTGTTTTTGTTTTATTTTGAAAAACAAATTAACAAATGATACGCAGATTATGGCGTTTCCATGGTAACTATGGAGCCTCTGAATGTCCAAATGGATCATATCTGATGATCATGAAAAGATGAAAAACTGTATTTTTCACTAATTATTATTACTTTTGATAAGACTAGTGGATCGACAGACATCAGTAGATACAAATTTAAAGCCTTGAAAAGCATGAATATGTGTGAAATGACCGTATTAGAGGTTTTATTTTTTATTTTGTATTAGAGTTTAAAAAAAAAATAAAAATGTTACGTTTCTTTGTCCTGCATGTCTCCTCTTAGATTATTCCAGAACAGGCCATAGTTACGGACATAATAGACTCTACAATGTTTTATTCAGCACTTGTAGTTTGATAAAAAAAAAGGACTTCATGTTCCTTAACAAATAATTTGATCCTGTCCTTTTTATTGTGCTGCTTCAGATTTTTTTGTATTTTATTCGATGTGCTGAATTATAACAGGAAGTTGCTTCCGACAGTACACACTGCCAAAAGTATATTTTTCTCATTTCTAGTCCAAATAACACATACACACATAAAATAACGACCTTCAGGGACCACTTTTGATCACCAGTGGGCTGGAGCAGTACAATAATAACAAAATAAAAGCACAATAACCTATACAAACTGACAACTCCAATTTTTTGTCTTTGTTTTAGTACAAAAAAAATCCCATTAAATTATGAAAATACATGCTTTTATAAAGAACACTGGAAAAAATCAGAAGCTCAATTAACTGTCATAACTTGTTTCTATAATTTACTTTCATTTAACAAGGTGGTAAAGCAGTAAATTTAAATGTGTCCACTTTTAAAATGCAAACTGGCTCAACAAGTGATTAGTTCATTCACTGCTCATGACTTTAAAAAGACAGTTGGAAAAATAAAAAAAATATTATAATAAAGTAAAATTTAAACAATGGTATTAAATTGCAACATTTGTACTTCGTTCTTACTGTCTATCTTTTTAGATTGTATAAATGTTTAGTTTTTAGCTTATATACTTTTCATAAATTTAAATATGTATATATACTTTTTTTTCTATTTATTTCTTTGGAAACAGGGACAGAGAGGAATGCCATTTCAGGTCTCTTTATGGGCACACATGTAGCAGAACTTTGAACTTTGAACTTCAAGTTAAGGGGTCATTTATACGATGACGATTGTGGCTAAATACGACAGAATATTTTATCAGAAGTACCTTTCATTTACACCAAGCAGACGCCGTCAAGGTGTGAATACGCACAAATCTGAACACTCCTCCCAGAGTGGGACATATTTCTTTGTGTCTAAACGGCAAGAAACGCACATGTTCATGTAGCGTCTTTATGTCACATATGTTCACGTCACATCCACTTTCACGTTACATCCATACACCGAGCAGGTAAAGCAACAAACATGTCGGACAACCTTGATCCCACAGATCCTCCAACTGCACTAGCACTAGCATTAGCATTAGCATTAGCATTAGCAGCTCTAGTAAATGTACAGGAGTCATTTCAGTCATTGTACAGACATTACACGCACACCGTAGACGGGTGGACAATTACATACGTCAAAAACAGAAAAGGACATATGTCCTGGCAGGACTATTCAATTGTATTTCGCCTACTGTTGTGTCTTTGTATAAACAAGGACTTCCTCCTGAATGTGCTAGTCTAAACTGAAGACAAGACGCTACTTTGGCGTTTTCTGTTTTCATCGTCTGTATAAATGTAGCCTGAGTTCACTCACATTTTTAAGGCAGTTGGTGAACCACCTTCATTTTTCCAATGTAACCAAACAAAAAAAGATGAGGATATCATGAAAAAATGACATTTCTTAATAAAAAAATGTGCAGTTTTAATGATATTCTGCCTCGACTTATCATTTCTACAAATGCTTTATAGATCAGATCTACAAAGACACTTAACACTGAGTAAGAGAAGCAGAAAATGGTATGTATGTAATGTTATTAGAATCTAATTTTAGAAAAATATGTGATAAACCCCCCCAGGACTGCATGTGCTAGCAAATAGTTTGTGTCACTGTGGAATGTTTGGGTGTTTATGGACCCCAAAGCTCTGGAACGCACTCCCCCTAACCATCCCTTTTAAAAACTCATTCCATTCAGATTGCTTTTAATGTTTGATTACTTTTTCTTCTGTCTGCTTTAATTTGTGATTGCTCTGTTTTCTATTGTTTGTTTTTTATTGTTGTTGGACTTTTATTGTTCTGTTTGTAAAGTGTCTTTGAGTGCCATGAAAAGCACTATACAAATAAAATTTATTATTATTATTATTATTATTATTAATAATATAATATTAATAATAATAATAATAATAATATTATTATTATTATTATTATTAATAATAATAATAATAATAATAATAATAATAATAATAATAATAATAATAATAATAATAATAATAATAATAATAATAATAATAATAATAATAATAATAATAATAATAATAATAATGTCATAACTACTGTAAGAAGAAACCACTGAAGAATAATCATGTTGCTCCAATTCAGTATTAGACAAGTGTTTGAAGAGTGACCAGCTGTCATGTGTGAATTAGTCTCATCACAGAAGTGTCGGAACCACAAAACAAGCTACTGTTTGTCAGAAAAAAGTTGGACTCGCAACAAGTAGACGAGAAAAATCTGATTATTTATTCATAGTTTAGGAAACTACTATGCCACATGAGACACTGGAAACAAATGTGTATGTGATGGTGGAACTAAAACAACAAAAACCATGAATATAGAAGAGAACAACTGGAGAATAAGTGTTCACTGGAGTGACTGAAAAGGTTAAATATAGGAGCTGACACAACACACTGGAATATATATATACATATATATATATATATATATATATATATATAAAGAGAGAGAGAGAGAGAGAGAGAGAGAGAGAGAGAGAGAGAGAGAGAGAGAGAGAGAGAGAGAGAGAGAGAGAGAGAAAATGTAGATGTCACTCATGTTAGCATCTCTTATCTCACCCCAGTTTTATGCAGTTTTGTGAAAATTCTATTTTATTTCTTGTACATTTTAAGTGATGTGCAGCATTTTGGGCTACACATTTTCATTTATTTATTTATTTATTTATTTATTTATTTATTTATTTATTTATTTATTTATTTATTTATTCGTTTATTTTAATTCTCATGTTTTGAAGTTTGCAGACTTGGTTTATTATAGAACAATGCAAATCATGTTTAAAGTAAATAATAATAATAATAATAATAATAATAATAATAATAATAATAATAATAATAATAATAATAATAATAATAATAATAATAATAATAATAATAATAATAATAATAATAATAATAATAATACGCTACCAGACGGTGTGCAGAAGTTCTTCAAAGGGTCTGAGAGTAAATATGAGTTGAGAGATGGAAGCAAATTTGTGTTACCCAAAAGCTAAAAAAGAAGTTAAAAGAAGATGTATTTTCTTTTAATTACTGATCTCAAACTAAAGCAATGTACTTGCTTTGTTATGTTCAAGGAATCATTATGTGCATTTGTATGTAGGAGTTATGGCTGTCATTGAGAGGTGGGGGGGGGCAGGAGTACGTATGTATGTATTTATATATTGATGTATTTTTTGTTTCTTTTTTCTCTACCCATTCAATATCATAATTTGTGTAGTTTAAGATGCATACATTAATACATTAATTAATAATCTTTGCTTCTACCTGAGCCTTTTTCAGTCAAATTCTGTGTTGTTCTCTTTTTTTTTTTTTTTTTTTGCTGCTTTGAAGTTAATATACGACTGAAATAAACTAAACTAAAAAAAAAAAAGCGTAATTTTTTTTCCCCATTTAGGTAAATTTTTATTTCCAAGTTATATTTGCGCTATTTGAGAATGAATAGAAAAGCAATTAATAATGTCACCTGGTAAGATGGAAAACAGTAGTGACAGACGGAGGCATTATGTGATATTAGAGAAGTGATACTAACATGTGACCTCAGCTGAAGATGGTTAACTCTTACATTTTTGTCAAAGGACCAGTTTGATTGTTGTGTCTCCATTCTGTACTGTAGAAATACAGCTTTTTATGTGAATAAATACTCTGGTAAAAGTAAAAGTATTGATTCAACTCCTTTACTGAAGTAAAACTGAAACAAAAGTACAATTTATCAAATGTAATAATGTAAAAATTCAAAGTAAAACTGTATTTAAAAAAAAATCAAAGATGAAATAATACTTATTTAAGCAGAAAACTCCCCAGAAATGTTTCAAAAGTGTCCAAAAATAAAGCTTTTAGAAGTGAGTATAAAAAATTTAGTCAGTTTATTTAGAAATGTAGGAAAAATGGAGAAAAAAAGTCACAGTTTAGATAAAAAGTCATCATTATTAGATAAAAAAAAACAACTAAAAACTCAGAAATATGAGATAAAAAAAAATGCATAATTTTGAGATAAAAAGAAAAAATCCTGAGGTAAAATGACACAATTAAGAAAAAAGTCATTTGATTTTCCCTCTGAAGTGACTCATTTTTCCTATTATCACATGTGTTTAGTTTAAAAAAGTCTGTCCTGAGAATGTAAGGAGGATAAAGTACAGATATTTATGAACAAATGAGAGGAAAAGTCAAACATTTCTAGAAGAATAAATCATCAAATAAAGTAGAATCAACTAAAAACAAATCAACTTAAGTACTCCCCCTTCTGTCAATCAGTAGAACATCTGGTACAAAATCGTCTGTGCAGAAATTCCCACTTTAACAAGATTTTTTTTTTTTTTTTTTTTTTTCCAACAGCCATATAGTGTTTAAATAAATAAGTTCCTCCTAAGCTCCAGTGGAGGGTTTGTGAAGCTAATCTATGTCGTGGCCTGTGTTGTGTGACCCCTCTAATGAAGTGCTTGTCTTTGTTATGTATGCACCTACTGTGGAAATGAATTTCCTCATCACGGATAAATAAACTATTTATCTAGAACACTAGGGAAACTAAGGCTTTGTTCAGACTGCAGCTCAAACACACATTATATTCACATGGACTCAGCAAATTTCAGCCAAGTTGGTTGTAAAGTTACTCAGTAAAAGTACTTTGTTACACTCTTAAAACTGTTGGGTTGAAAAGTAACCCATTACTGTACTTTTTTAAGTATATGTACTTTACTTGAGTATTGATTTTTCTGACAATTTTTTACTTTTACTTCCTATATTTATGTATAAATATCTGTACTTTATACTCTTTACATTCTCAGAATAGACTGGTTACTTTTTCAAACTAAACATATGTGACAGTATGAAAAATAAGTCACCAGAGAAAAAAAATCAGTGGAGAAGAGAAACTGTGTCTTTAATTATTATAGTTATATGAGTATTATCTCTCAATTTTGTATTTCTATCTCAGAATTTTGACTTTTTATTTCACAAATTTAAGTTTTTCTCTCATAATTTTGCCTTTTTTCTCACAATTGCTCTTAAAATTAAGCATTTTTTAATCTCATTTTTCCTAAATTTCCTGTCCATACCCACAAACCTAAGAACAGTGACCCTATCAAACATATTATCTACACAGTAACTCACTTTTAAATACTTTATTTATATTTACTTCATTTATATGACTATTATCTTACAAATTTGACTTTTTGTCTCATAATTTTGACTTTTTATTTCACAATTTTAACATTTTATTTTGTAATTCTGCATTTTTTTATAACTCATCTCAAAAATCATGATGACTTTTTATCTCAATTGCGAGTTTTTTTCCCCATTTATCCTAAATTTCCTGCAAATACCCACAAAAGTGAGTACAGTGACCCTATCAAACACATTATCTACACACTGACTCACTTTTAAATGCTGTATTTTAGATACTTTTGAAACTTTTCAGATTTTTTCTGGTTAAATAAGTATTCATGGCAAAAAAAGAAAAAAAGAAATGTAGCTTTACTTTTTACAGTTGTACTTTATTACAATGGTGAAGCTGTACTTTTTTTTTTTAAACTTTTACTTGAGTAAAGGAGTTGAATCAGTACTTCTACTTTTACCAGATTATTTTTGCTGTACTTCTATTTAAGTACATAATGTGAGTACTTTTAACACCTGTGCTCCTCACACTTAAAATCTGACAGAATAATCTACAGAGGAACTTTTCAGTCAAATATAAGAACTGATTTTTAATAGATCTGGAAAATCTGATTTAAAGAAATCTGACCAAGACCATGTTTATTTGTTCCACTGGTAAATGTAATCTGTTTTTATTTTTATTTTTAAAATTTTATATAGAATCACTCATGATAGCATGTCTTATCTCATTTTCTCATCTTATGCAATTTTGTTAAAATTCTATTTTATTTTATTTTAATACATGTGAAGCATTTTGGGCTACAAATTAAATGAAAATAAATAAATAAAGTTTATTATTAATAATAATAACATATCTCACCACACTAAAAATCCGACAGAATCACCTACAGAGGTATTATTTATAGACAATAGATCTGGAAAATATAATTGAACGAATCTGACCAAGATCATTTTCACTGGTTCCATTGTTACCTCTGTTAAGGACGTTATGTTTTTGTTAGTTTTGGTTTGTTTGTTTATGCACAACGTAACTCAAAAACATATGGATGGATTTTGATGACATTTTCAGGATATGGTGTTAATGGGGAGACCAATAAATTATTAGATTTTGATGTGTGTGTGTGTGTGTGTGTGTGTGTGTGGGGGGGGGGGGGGGGGGGGGGGGGGCCTCTTGGAGTACTTTTCTAGTTTCTAGTAAAAAAGAAAACCTGTTGAATTTGGCCAAAAAAGAAAGATAAAATCTTTAAATAAGCTCAACATCTAAATAAATAACTTAAAAAAACCCTCAATTAAAGGGAAATAAAGCCAACAGAACAAGTGAATTTTTTCGGTTAAATCATATTTTCCAGATATATTGTCTATAAATCAGTTCTTATATCTGACTGAAAACTTCCTCTGTTGGTGATTCTGTCTGATTTTAAATGTGATGAGATATTTAGATTAGAAATGAGAAAAATACACTTGGCAGATATAGATTTTTGCAGTAAACAAATATGTGGTTACCATGGAAATGGTGCAGAAACCCACTTGGGGCCCTTAATGAGGCATAAATGTGACCCTTCTGGGGCCCATATGGCTGTAGTAACTGGGACGTCACCTGTGTGAACATCCAGTCCCTTCATTTCTGTGTGACGATTATGGACATTATTGAGCGTACATTAGCCAAGATTAAACCATCACATGACTTTTGGCTAATGAGCCTCTTGCTAATGAGCTAATGAATCTTTGGCTGCCACTTGGGGGTAACCCACATGAAGTGTTGCCTTGTACGGACTAAATGCAAAACATGCAGGGCTGCAACTCAGCTTTGTTTTGATCACCATTAGTCCCTCAATTATTTTTGGATCAATCGATCACTCATGTCGTAAACAAATGTTAGAAACTGAGACAAATTGCTCGTTGGGAACAAAGACTGTACTCCAGAAGTGGATCCTCACGTCTCCTGTCATTTTCTGAACGAGCATTTTCAAGTCATGAGTTTGCACTTTACCTGTACACTGTAAAAAATGACCCTTTAAAAACAAGGAAAAAGATTTCTTGAAATAAGATTTTCAACATGTATGATTTATTTATAACTGACTATAAAGTTCATCTACCTACCTATCTATCTATCTATCTATCTATCTATCTATCTATCTATCTATCTATCTATCTATCTATCTATCTATCTATCTATCTATCTATCTATCTATCTATCTATCTATCTATCTATCTATCTATCTATCTATCTATCTATCTATCTATCTATCTATCTATCTATCTATCTAACTGCGTCTCAGTTGGTTGAGTGGGTCATCCACTGATCGAGGGTTGGTGGTTCACATCCAGTCTCTGTCATGTCAAAGTGTCCACGGGCAAGGCACTGACCCCAGTAGGGTCAGGCAGCACCAGTGTACTGGTATATGTGTGTGTGTGAATGGATGAATGTCTGGAATTATAAAGTGCTTTGGGCACCCATTGGTGTATAAAATGTACTACATAAGTGCAGTCTGAGGTGATTTTTACTGTGGTGAAATATTTTATTAATAATAATAAGCTGTATTTGTAGCCCCAAAATGATTTACATCACTTAAAATATACAAGAAATAAAATCGAATTTTCACAAAATTGCTTAAGACTGGGGTGAGATAAGAGATGCTAACATGAGTGACATCTACATTTTCTCTCTCTCTCTCTCTCTCTCTCTCTCTCTCTCTCTCTCTCTCTCTCTCTCTCTCTCTCTCTCTCTCTCTCCTCTCTCTCTCTCTCTCTCTCTCTCTCTCTCTATATATATATATATATATATATATATATATATATATGTATATATATATATTCCAGTGTGTTGTGTCAGCTCTTCTTAAATCCTACCTTCCACACACGTTATTTGACATATCTGTAATAAAATCATTTGACAGTCTTGTTAGTTTAACTTTTTAATCATAAATACTGTCAGGTTGTCTGTCAGGGGGGAAAAAATGACTCAGTGGACGAGAAAACCAATCACACCTGCCAATCAAAACCTTCAATTCACAGATGGATTTTATAATTATCAGATATGAAAAAAAATAAACATATGGCAAAAAAAGAAGTGGATAGTTAAAGCTTCCTGTTAAGCAGCCAAATCTGATTCCATTCTTTCCTTTTCTGAAACATTTAATCCCTCGAGGTTCATGGGGCTGAAGGCTCTCCCAGCTCACAGTGGGTGAAGTGTGTGTGTGTGTTTGTGTGTGTGTTTGTGTGTGTACGTACCCACTGGAGTCACTACAAATCCATCACAGAACTGACATATAAAGACAAAAAGTCTTCACTAGTGATATCCATACTGATTTTTATTTCTAGTCAAGTCTCGAATGGATGAAATGAAACGTTTTCACATTATTATTATTATTATTATTATTATTATTATTATTATTATTATTATTATTATTATTATTATTATTATTATTATTATTATTATTATTATTATTATTATTATTATTTTTATTATTATTCACTATTTGAGATAATTCTGCATTGCTGTATTTTTTTTTGGATTAAGTATGTAGTAATTAAGTGTGGTGAAAGTATGTAGGTCTTATTATACTATATACTTTCACACCACACCATCAAAATTGATCAGAACAATGCATGTGCAATGTGAAGAAACATCCCAAAATTAGAATGTATTTTTTGAAAACTATATACAGCTATTTATGAAACAATATGACACAAACATGTTCGCTGGCTACTGTGACGTGTGAATTTCTCCAATGTGGGATCAATAAAATCTATCTTTTCTTCTCTTTTCTTCTCTTACCTTACCTTAGCTTACTTTACCTTACTTTAGCTTAGCTTACCTTAGCTTAGCATAGCTTACCTTACCTTACTTTAGCTTAGCTTACCTTAGCTTAGCTTACCTTTGCTTACCTTTGCTTACCTTAGCTTAGCCTAGCTTACCTTACCTTACTTTACCTTACCTTACCTTACCTTACTTATCTTATCTTATCTTATCTTATCTTATCTTATCTTATCTTATCTTATCTTATCTTATCTTATCTTATCTTATCTTATCTTATCTTATCTTATCTTAGCTTAGCTTAGCTTACCTTACTTTAGCTTATCTTATCTTACCTTAGCTTACCTTAGCTTAGCCTAGCTTACCTTACCTTACTTTACCTTATCTTATCTTATCTTATCTTATCTTATCTTATCTTATCTTATCTTTATCTTATCTTATCTTATCTTATCTTATCTTATCTTATCTTATCTTATCTTTAATTTTATCTTTAAATTATTGTAAATCATGTAAGCACTTTCCTTAGATGCATGTTTTTTAATTATTTTTTCCTGAAACAAACGTGATGACAATATTATGGTGTTTCTATTGCATATCATTAGTCTGCTGTCACTGTATTACTTTCACATCTGCGTTTTCCTCAAAGGTTGGACTCTGAAGGGTCCAGTTCCATTTTCAAAGTCACATTGTTAAATTATGTCGACACATTTAAATTTAATACTTCACCACCTCGTGTTGCAGTGCTAATAACTCATGAAGATAAGCTGAAATTTTATAATTAATTATGTTAAATGAAAGTAAATTATAGAAACAAGTTATGACAACTAATTGACCTTATGACTTTTTACAGTGTAGTTTATAAAAGTAAGTATTTTCATAATTTAATGGGGATTTTTATATTTTTTTGCACTAAAACAAACAAACATTTGGAGTTGTCAGTATTTTTTCTGCTAAGGTGCTTTTATTTTTGCTATTATTTTACTGCTTCAGCCCACTGGAGATCAAAAGTGAAGCCTTGAGAGTGTTTATTTTATGTGTGATGAGATAATTAAACAGAATAGAATAGACTTTATTGTCATTGCGTGCAAGTTACGACGAAATTGCACTAGAAATGAGACTAGAAATAAGGAAAAAATACACCTTGTTAAGGTTCATATTTTTTTCCCAGCTGCAGCTCTTGCACTTAAGTTTGGCTTCATTAAGGTCAGTTTTCCAGGAAGACTTGACCGCTACTGACAAGGTGTTAGCTCATTTTGGACAAATGTAGAAAAATCCCAATTAATGAGAACAGCAAGCTCCTCTTTATCTAAAAACCTGCAATTGATCCTTATAAAACATACACTTTTCCATTCAAACTCTGCCTGGAACTTGAATAATTCCTTTTGAAACCTGCAGAGAGGCGTGCAGGCACAGACGGCTGCTTCTTCTGGGTTATTTCAGGATGGTTGTCTTCCAGTCTAATGTGCTTTGGCACTTGTGTGTCTAGTCAGGAGCAGATATATGGCTGAATTTGCCTTGAGTGTCTGGCTGCTTCCTGAATGATTTTTACTCTGCTTTCTCTACTTCTCTGCTGATTGCTGTGGTCCAGACTCCTCTCACCTATTTTTCTTCCTTATTTTCTGCTTTTGTTTTTTATCTTCCCTGCATCTCTTGGCTTTGGGCTCATTTCTCCTCTGTTCTTAATTGTCCTTTTTGTTTTTCTTTTTCTAAACCTCCTCCTTTTTGCTTCCATTCTTCACGTTTTGAAGCCCTTTGTTTTCCTTGACTTATCTGTCCTGGTTTGTTCAGTTTGATTCCTCTATTTGTTTTCTTTTAAAAGCCTTTTTTTTTCTCTCCCTCATCTTGCCCTCTGTTTGTTATTGTTTCCTAACCTTACTTCTATTTATGTTTTTCTTTTTAACCCTTAATGGTCAGAATGTATTTTTGCCGTTGTTGAACACTGTATAATACCTACACACATTCCACTATGTATTAGGGCATTAACGACTTCAGTTTTTTTCAAGTCGACTCATCTGTCAATAAAGTCAAGTTGCGTCGACTGGTTCGTAATGACGTCATCATATTGTCAGCGGAGAAACAACAGACACACAGACACATGTCTGTCCAGTAATGAGCAACTTGTATTAAAGTTCACTCCAACGTAACAATGTCCACTGACACAAACAGCACTTAACTGCAACACGAAAAAGGCTAACGTTAGCAAAGAGTTTTCTGTTAAATGTAACTGAACATCAGTAGGTGAACATATGTCTGCATTTGGTCTGGACCCACGGCTCTAAAACTGGACTGTCCACACGTCTGTCACACGTCCTCACTTTTTATATTACGTTTAATAAGTTTAAGGCCAATAAGATGAACATAACACTGTTTATATCATGTGTTTGGAGGAAAAAAAGAGCATGTTGTCATAATGCAGTGCTACTTATCACACAGGTTAGCTAGCTAATGCTGCTCGTATCACTCAGGTTAACAGATACCTCTTCAGATGGCCATGCCGGGGTTTTTTTTTCATTTAAAATGAAGTATTTCCACACATGTGGTGTGTGTTTTGTTAGCCCACCACAACTGTCTTACCTGCAGGTGTCTTGTTTACGCCTGGTCTGTGTTTACGTGCGACCACGCGCGCGCGAGCAGAGAGAGAGAGAGGAGGCAGGGCGAGAAAGAATAACATGCGACTTGTCGACTTCTCCCAATTTAAGTCGACTTGTGCTACGAAAGTCGACGTGTCGACTAGTCGACATTTTAGTTAATGCCCTACTATGTATTAACCATTTGTTACCTATTTATTAATGTATTGCTTATACACAATTCATCATAAAGCATTTGTTCACACGGCTACAAATGGTTTGTTCATAGAAAAGAAGAACAAACCATTTGTTTATGATAAATTGTGTATGAATAAACCATTAACAAATAGGTAATAAATGGTTAATACATAATGAACAAACATGAACAAATAGGTAATAAATGGTTAATACACAATGAATTATGTGTAGGTATTATAAAAAAAAAAAAATGCTGACTGTGACCTTGACCTTTCACCTACATTCACCAAAATTAGGTGAGATCTATTCTGGACATCCTCACACTTTTCCTGAAAATTTCATAGAAATTGATCCAGTAGTTTTTGTGTAAACCTGCTTAAAATCAAACAGATAAACAGACAAACACACAATAGTAGTTTTTTTGAGTAATAAAACATGACATGTTTTACTGTTTTTCACCAATTTAAAATGAACATATAAATAAAAAGTTCAAAACAATCATTTTAGATTTAATAAATAAGTCCGTTAAATGCTAATATTTAAATGAAATGCAGCAAATAACATCATATTTGTTGGACTTTTCTTAAAAAAAGAAAACTATATTGAATTATTTAAAGACAAATCTGGTGTCACAGTATGACTCAATATAACAAACATGTTCAATAAACCAGAACATATAGAATATACTATTAGAACTTTATAATATACTATTACAACTATATAATTTACTATTACACCGATAGAATATACTGCATATAGAATATATACTACTGAAATATTATACTATTACAACTATATATAACTATAACTTTTCTAGTTTGATGTTTTTACTTTAATTTTTCACTTCTTCAGCTGCTTTTGATTTTTAATCTATTTTCTTCTTTTGTTCTTAACATTTACTTTTTCTTTATGGTATCTTTTTTCTCATTTCTTAATTTTT
>CM035799.1:34614490-34654843 GCA_020466265.1 Siphamia tubifer
TCTTTACTGAAGTAAAAGTGAAAAAAAGTACAACTTCTCAATTGTAATGAAGTAAAAATTTAAATGGGATTTAATTTGTATTTATTTTGCTATGGATGAAATAATATTTATTTAACCAGGAAAAATGTCAAAAACATCCAAAAATAAAGTATTTAAAAGTGATTTTTTTTGGGTCATGCTACTCAGTTGATTGGGTATGGACAGAAGATTTTAGAAAAATTCAAAAGTCATAAACAGGAGATTAAAAAAAACACATAATTATGAGATTAAAACAATTTAAATCATGACATGAAAAATCTAAATTATGAGATAAAGTCAAAATAAATTGGTCCATCATTAACATTAACAGATGAGGGCTGCACAATATAACAAAAGAATATGGAAACATATAACACAATATTTATATTGAAAAAAAAGCACAATAATTTATTATCTTTTTTAATTTTCTGTTTGACACAACAGAGTAGGTTTTTATGCTACATTCACAGAAATAAACATAGACTATATATAAAAGCACATTTATTGTCAGAAAGAAACTTCCTGTTACCATTAACACCTTCGATTGAACCATATTCTACCAAAAAACTCGTTAACTTATAATATTTTTTTCACTGTGACAGATAGTTTCCTCCTTATTATACAAGTGTTGGAATATGAATCCAACAGACAGATAATTCAATATACCTGGACAACTAAACAACACAACAAGCTAACATGATTACATAGCAATATGGGTATGTGCGATGCCATGTGTTTCCTCATTTGTGTAAACTGAGGTGTGAAATTGAAACATAAATTGCTTCCTCTTGAATCAGTACAGAAAGATTCACAGCTGCTCACATAGTCAACTTATCCAACTTTTACAAAAATGAAAAGTAATGTTTGTGTGAATACTGGGAAAAGAAGTGTTTGGTTAAAAAGTGTTTTGTGTAAATGTGTTGTTATGTTTCAGTTTCATGTTTAGTCGGACATGGCTTTTAGTGAGTGGGTAAAAGATTTAAAAAATATATATGTATAGAATGGAATTAACATATCCAGCTTTAATTACAATTTATTTTATTCCGAATAAGTCATTTCAACCCCCCCCCCTTTTTAGGTTTTGATAATTTTATAAATACATTTTCCCCATTAATCCAATGGGTTTTTTTTTGTAGTCTAGTAGTTTGGATTATTTTTGGATTATTGTTTTTTTTTTCAGTAAAACTTTCTTAGTTTCCTGTTTTATTGTTTATTGTTTAAGTGTTTGGGAACACTTCCTGTGGCTGCTTGTTGGCTCTCTCGCTCCTCACCAAGGGCGTCACAGCCATTTAAAACTGTACTCAAATGGTACTTGAAGGGTACTTAAAGGGTACTCAAATGATACTCAAAGGGTACTCAAAGGATACTCAAAGGGTACTCAAAGGATACTCAAAGGGTACTTAAAGGGTACTCAAAGGATACTCAAAGGGTACTTAAAGGGTACTTAAAGGGTACTCAAATGATACTCAAAGGGTACTCAAAGGATACTCAAAGGGTACTTAAAGGGTACTTAAAGGGTACTCAAAGGGTACTCAAATGATACTCAAAGGGTACTCAAAGGGTACTTAAAGGGTACTTAAAGGGTACTCAAAGGATACTCAAAGGGTACTTAAAGGGTACTCATGGGTACTCAAAGTTAATTTGATTACCTCAGCACTTTGTGTGTCATAACTGTATTTGCCTTTGGGTGGATTATATTAATACTTGTTTATTCATGCTCGACACTAATTATCTGCTGGTTCAGCAATCTGTTGAGTGGTGTCAATCTGCTGTCTGGACACAAAAATGGTGTTACACTGTGTAAGTAACCCCCCCCCTCCCAACACACACACACACACACACACACACACACACACACACACACACACACACACACACACACACACACACACACACCACTCCCCAAACAGAAGGCAAAGGGTATTGTTTTTGGTTGTTTTTTTGTTTGTTTGTCAGCATCCTTACACAAAAATGTAAACTTTCAGGAAAGGTACAAGATGGTCCACAATAGATTGCATTAAATTTTGGTGAATATAGGTCAAAGGTCAAGGTCACCACAAATATCAGAAATAGGGTAAATCAGGACTTTTCCATTCATTCCTGTATAGTCACTTTTACATTTAGCTTCTGTTTGCTCTCACTGTTCATGTCCATTGGTTCCAAGGCTCCAAATACGACGCCACAAACCCTTCAAAAATGATTTAAAAAATACCAATTTTGTATGAAATATGTGTTAAAAGTAAAAGAAAGACGTAATGTATTGGTGTCAGTGGGTAAATGTGTCTTCACTGACTGAATATTAAACATGAAACCATTCAAATAAACCAGACATGTGGGTCATTTTCATACCGTTGTAGTTGTTTTAATTGTCACTTTCACCTTTAGTGTTTGTTGAAGGACGTTTAGTGCGGTTTAGATCCAGGGACGATTGCCTTTGATGAGTTTTCTTGATCTTCCTGTTGTGCGCAGGGCATATAAATTATTGGGGCATGACTCGTGGACATGTTTTCAAGGTGTTTTTTTTTTTTTTCCCCCACTTCTTTTCATTCACACGGGAATCACTTTCTTTGGGCTCATGATGGATAATGAGTACGTACTGTGGTGGGGTTTGAGTGGACGCACTCAGAGGGACTGAACAGTGGCTCTGTCCTTTACATGCTGGGCCAACACAGGTACTGATCAATGAATGAGGGTCAAAGGCTCATGAAAAGCATCATGGGTAGCTCCCTCACAGCCAATGGGAAGCTCCGTAAAGTACTTACAGTAATGTACGTAGTATTTATGTATTGACCAAATACTCTCAAAATGAGTCAACTTTTCAACTCTAATAATAAAACTCAATTGAGTTAGAGTAGTCATGGATACATTTGATTAGTAGCATTAGATTTTTAAAATTTATTTTCTCTCTATTATTGTATACTCCATATTGTTTCTGAAACTGTTCATTTTTTAAGTTATTTCTCATATCTTGTCAACATGTTCCGTCCAAAACAAGGGACATACTCTAATGTTATGAGTATATATATATATATATATATATATATATATATATATATATATATATGTGTGTGTGTGTGTGTGTGTGTGTGTATGTATGTATACTTATATATAGATTTTGTACTTAGTTTGTATTTCTTTATTATCCTGAGAGGCGTCGCATTTGGATAATAAGAAAAATAAAATAAAATTAAAAAAAAAATTAAAATCATAAATAGAATCTTCTTTCCTATTCAGAAAAATGGAGGTAAAGGTTTTTCGTGACTTGGATTATTCATTAGCTGAGTCTTTCGTTAGTAGAAGTACCACTGTATATATTTTATTCATTGTTATTTTTTTTACTGCTCCATTTACTTCCTACTCTTTGTAAACCTGCATAGATGGGATGTGTGGTTATAAATGTCTTGTTGGTCAGATGTATATTTTTGCAGCGCACACAGGTTTGTGTCGTGGTTATTTTTTGACTTGACATTGACGGTACATTGCGTGCACATCTGCAGCGTCCGGCGCTTATACATCAGTTCTGCATCTGTGCTTATGTGCATGAGAATGAGAGTAGAAGGTGTTTACCCAGCTTTTTAGAATGACATGTACCTTTAAAATTAAAATTTATAGCATACATTAAGAAGTGGGTGATATATGTACCTGCTATTTACCTTTTTATACCACATATAAGTGATAGTTAGATTGCAGCCTGACTGATGGTTCGTTCTTGTTCACAGCTGCAGGAAAAACAGCCTGAAATGCCAACGGTAAAATGTTACTTGCAAACAATCATTCATTTAAAATCCCATTTTGTGTGTGTGTGTGTGGTTTTTTTAAGTTTGTCAAACGGTCATTCTACCTGTTTTTCATCTACCTTGTTCATGAAACCCAGGGAATATAATGGAACAAATTGAACATAAAAAAAAAATATGGATTCCCCTAAATCTGAGTTGAACCTTACACTGGAAAAAATACAAATCTTACCAAGTGTATATTTAAAAATGTTTTCTAGTCCAAATATTCAAATAGAGCAACATTATTTCTATGTAAATATTATTCAGCTTATGGTGAAAAAATCTCTGATACATAATTTAAAAGTAATATCCAGATCTACTTTCTATTGTCCACTATTAACAAAGGATTTTTTTCTGTATTTATTCTTTCCTAAGTAATTTATCACCATTTATTACAATATTATTGTCGTGGGTTGATATGCTTTTATGCTAATTCGATTTTTAAAGATTTTTTCTTTTCGATTTAAATTGCGATTCTTTAATATTCCCGATTTTTCGCTTGTCTTTTTAACACCAGACCACGTGAAAAAACTGAATGATGATACCTACAGATCATATCAGGAGCCATATTTACCCCCAAAAATGCACCTCATATATAAGTCAGTTCAGATTTATTCAGTAGTAATATATTTGAACCAGACTTTGGGAAATAAACGACTACATTTATCTGCATTTATGTTTGACACCTGTGAATTAAAGGGAAAAAAACTTCCAAAAAATGTATTAAAAAAACAAACAAAAAAATTAACATGTGAAAATTAACCAGATTTTCCAGATCTAAAATCTAAAAAAAACATTTTTAAGATAATTTTGTCTGATTTTAAATGTAATATGATATTTGGACTAGTAATGAGAAAAATACACTTGGTCAGTTTTGTATTTTATTTATATTTAATTTTTTACAGCGTCCTTCTCCAAAGTTAAATCTGCCATTGAATCAGAACAGTGGCTGAAATGATCTGAATGAGAATAATTCTGAGGAACAAACTGTTACTCCTGTGAATTGTTCTTAAGTGATGTTTCAGAGGCTTTTTCACCCTGACTTGAATAATATTTACATAGAAATAGTGTGGCAGTGATGAATTCAGCTGCAATACATTATATGAATATATTGCAGTAAGTAGTACCAAATGGATGCCACTTATATTAAGTACTTTAAAGAATCAAACAAGGATTTTCTTAAAGTGGAATAAATGATCGGTTACTTAAGACGTGTCTTGTGGTATGAATTATATAAACATTCTTTAACCACCTGTTTGATGCATTTACTATCATATTACATTCTTATATTATCTTTTATGTTGTATTTAAGGGATGTAGATGTAAATATATGTGCTGTTGTGTGGCTGATACTGATGTTTATTGACACCACAAAGGTAGTAACTGCATTATTTTGCGAAAATTAGTTATTGTATTGTGTTTTTTTTTACAACATTCAAATCCTTCTTTATCATGTAATGAAGTATTTCATCTCAAATGTCTGTCGTTTTGGAGAAAATTGGTGAGTGTTTGTACAGTAACTGCAAAAAGTACAAGTAAAACAAAACAAAAAGGCAGTAAAGACCATTACTGTGTTCTTACCAATGTCCATTTACAACCCTGCACCAATAGTTTACAGTCAGTCACTGTATTAGACTGAAACAGATACTGTATTTTCCGCACTATAAGGTGCACTGTCAATGAATGGTTTTTATGAAGGTTTTTCATATATAAGGCACATTAAGTGAAGTCAAAATTATGAGAGAAAAAGTCCAAAATATTAGATAAAAAGCCAAAATTATGAGATAAAATGTCAGAATTATGAGATACAAAAACAAAATAATGAGATAAAATCTCAAAATTATGAGATAAAAAGTCTAAATTATGAGATAAAATGTCAGAATTATGAGATAAAATGACAGAATTATGAGATAAAATGTCAAAATTATGAGATAAAATGTCAAAATTATGAGATAAAATGTAAAAATAATGAGATAAAAAGCCAAAATTATGAGATAAAATGTCAGAATTATGAGATAAAATGTCAGAATTATGAGATAAAATGTCAAAATAATGAGATAAAAAGCCAAAATTATGAGATAAAATGTCAAAATAATGAGATAAAAAGCCAAAATTATTAGATAAAATGTCAGAATTATGAGATAAAAAGCCAAAATTATGAGATAAAATGTCAAAATAATGAGATAAAAAGCCAAAATTATGAGATAAAATGTCAGAATTATGAGATAAAAAGCCAAAATTATGAAATAAAATGTCAGAATTATGAGATAAAATGTCAAAATAATGAGATAAAAAGACAAAATTATGAGATAAAATGGCAAAATTATGAGATAAAAAGCCAAAATTCTGAGATAAAATGTCAAAATGATGAAATACAAAAACAAAATAATGAGATAAAAAAACTAAATTCTTAGATAAAAAGTCTAAAATCCAAGTCACTAAGCACTAGCAGAATTAATCCATATATAAGGCACACTGTGGTTAATATTATATGCAGTAACAATACTGTCTCATGTCCAATATTCTACCTACATCTACTGAGGCTGAACAACAACAGAACTTTAAGGTCATTTTTCTCAGTTTTGTGTCTGTGCAGATTTTGACAGACTCAAAACTACACAATACACATTTCTAATAAAGACCATAATACATTAAAAATCAGGACCCTTCGTATTATCTATGCAGTCATAGTTGGATGCCGGACTCCTGCTGAAGTGTCCTTGAGCCAAACACTAAACCCTCATGTTGCTTGTAGTGACTTGAGTGTTTTTTTTGTTTGTGTGAATGTGACACATGATAAAACCCTTTGAGCAGCTGGAGGTAGAAAAGCACAAATGAAAGTGTCCAGTGCATTAACCAGCTCCATTTGGCTTCACACACTCCCTTCAACTAAACTGAAAACTCCATTAAATGTTCAGGGTTAGTTCCAGTTCAGACCTGCTCACTTTATATTTAACCAAACACTTCAGAAAAACGACAACATATTCCTTTTCAGATGAAATCTAACATACATTTTGACTTTAACCTAATTTTATTATCACCTAAAATCAAAATGAATGAATATTTGTATGGTTTAATTTGTTATAGGACATGTGAAAAAAAAAGACTGTACACTGGAATAATAATTATAATTTTATCAAGTGTATTTTTCTCATTTTTAGTCCAAATATCTCATCGCACTTAAAATCAGACAGATTTCAGTCAGATATAAGTACTGATTTATAGACGATAGATCTGGAAAATATGAAAATATG
This sequence comes from Siphamia tubifer, assembly GCA_020466265.1. Taxonomy (NCBI): domain Eukaryota; kingdom Metazoa; phylum Chordata; class Actinopteri; order Kurtiformes; family Apogonidae; genus Siphamia; species Siphamia tubifer. The sequence goes on from CM035799.1 coordinate 34,621,539, forward strand.
ATTTAAGAAATATGACTAATCTTCCATGTCTTTTTTTTTTGCATAATTTAGAATTTTATTTTATTTTTTGCTGAAACAAGTGGAAATTATCTTTAAAAGTTTCTTAAAAATCAGATTTTCCAGATTTATTGTCTACTAATTAGTTCTTATATATCATTGAAATTGATATATCATAGGTAATTCGGTCAGATTTTAAATGAGATATTTGGACTAGAAATGATAAAAATACACTTGGTCAGATGTCAATTTTTCCCAATATTTCTATATGATCAGTGAATTACATGAACAAAATACCAAATTTTCACTGAAAAAATGTGAAATACAGAGGATAATATTGTAATAAATGGTGATAAATTGCTTAAGAAAGGGTAAATATAGAAAAAAAGTAATTTGTGAATAATAACAGATAATGGATAATCTTATTTTAAGACATTTTGCCTCAGATAATTTTTACTTTTTACGTGTGATGAGGCATTTTCATTACAAATGATAAAGAATACACTTGGTAAGATTTACATTTTTTTCAATATTTTTATATGACCAATGAATGAAATGAACAAAATATCTAATTTTCACTGAAAAATGTGAAATACAGAGGATAATATTGTAATAAACGGTGATAAATTGCTTAGAAAAGTGTAAATACAGAAAAAAGTAACTTGCAAAGAGCCAGAGACAATAGATAATATATCTGGATAATCTTATTTTTGAACATTTTAACATGATCATTTTTACTTTTTAAGTGTGATGAGGCATTTACTCTAGAAATGATAAAAATACACTTGGTCAAATTTAGATTTTTTCCAATATTTCTATATGATCAGTGAATTAAATGAACAAAATACTGAATTTTTCCTGGAAAAATTTGAAATACAGAGGATAATATTGTAATAAATGGTGATAAATGGCTTAAGAAAGGGTAAATATAGAAAAAAAAGTAACTTGTGAATAATAACAGATAATGGATAATCTTATTTTAAGACAGTTTCCCGAAGATAATTTTACATTTTTAAGTGTGATGAGGCATTTTCATTAGAAATGATAAAAATACACTTGGTCAGATTTTTTTTTTTTTTTTCCAATATTTCTATATGATCAATGAATTACATGAACAAAATATTTAATTTTCACTGAAAAAATATCAAATAGAGAGGATAATATTGTAATAAATACTGATAAATTACTTAGGAAAGGGTAAATACAGAAAAAAAAGTAATTTGTGAACAATAACAGATAATGTGAATAGTCTTATTTACCAAAGGTAATTTTACATTTCTAAGTGTAATGAGGCATTTGCTGTAGAAATAATAAAAAAACACACTTGGTCAGATGTACATGTTTTACAGTGTGTGTTTGTTTTGTCCTTTTTACCAACAGTGTATGTGCTGTTGAGTTGACCTGAATGTTTTCTTGTACTCAGACATGTCTCTTTTCCCTGGGGACCACTTTGGAACTATGAGTGTGTTCTTCGCAGTGTATATTTCTGTGTGTGTGTGTGTGTGTGTGTGGTCATGCACCCCCACCACCACCACTACATCATGTCCGTAGAAATGTGTGTCGGCCTTGTAACAGCGAACGCCGCTAACGAACGCAACCTTTCTGGCGGCCCCACGGTTGGTCACTTCCAATTAAGACAATGGAGATCAATGGGAAAAGAAGGGTAGATGAAGATGAGGAGGATGAAGATGAGGAGGGGGGTGGGGGGGGGGTGGCTTACAACAATAGCTGCTTAGACGCAGACAGTGAAACAATAGAGGCTGGACGTTGGCGGTTTGGGCAGCGGTGGGCCGGCTCCAGACGTCGTTACGCCGTCGCTCGTACGACTAATTGACTCATTAGCATCACGTGTTCGGAGGTGTCATGGCCGCCAAGGTCGGAAAACTGGCGCGATCCTGTGACCATCTGGTGACCCACTTGACATGAGATGAAATATATGAGCAGGACATTGATGTGGGCGCTCACATGGATCCACCAGGGGATCACACATACATTTAAAATGTTATTTTTATCACAAACAGTAAAAGAAGATCATAGCAATACTTGACTTGATTTTTTTCTTTTTGAATAACTCTACTGGAAAAAAACACGAAATCTTACCAAGTATATATTTTCTTATTTTCAGTAAAAAAAAAAAAAAAAAAAAAAAAAAAAAGTCTCATCACAATAAATAAGTTCAGGGGTGACATCTGATCTCCAATGGATCTGACAAGTAACAAAAATAATAACATAATAGCCTATAAATGTGACAAATACACATTTTTGTCTTTGTTTTAGTGCAAAAAAAAGTATTAAATTATAAAAATACTTAGTTTTATAAACAATCTGAAGAGAAAAGATGTGAATAACCTGAAAAAACTGAAATTCCTTAAGAAAAATAAATGCAATTGTTACAATATTCTGCCTCAATTTATCATGTGTACGTTATGGATCAGTTCAATAAAGACACTCAACATTAACATAAGTAGAAAATTATTAAAATTGTGTTTCAGGTTGTTCATATTTGTTCAAATTAATCACATTTTATTGTTACAGGATAGTTTGGAAATGGAAATGTTTCCAGAATTTAATGTTAGTTTTTACAGCAAAACAAAGACGACAATTTTAAGTTGTCATTATATATATATATATATATATATATATATATATATATATATATATATATATATATATATATATATATATAAAAAATCAAAATATTACCAATATTACCAAGTGTATTTTTGTTTCATTTCTAGTCCAAATATCTCATCAGACTTAAAATCAGACAAAATCACCTAAAGATGAACTTTTAAGTCAGATATAAGAATTGATTTTTAGACAATATATCTAGAAAATATAATTTTTAGGAAACTTTTAAAGACAATTTTCACTTGTTCCACTGGCAGATTTGTTTACTTTGAATTAGTATTTAAATTTTACATTTAGTATTTTATTATTTTTTATTAAATAAATAAAGAAAAGTAAACTAAATAAATAAATATTAAAAATACCTAAAAAATACTTTAAAAAAATTTAACACATCTTCAAATATTTGAAAAATATATGTTTCACTTTGCATCTTTTTCTCCCATGGTTTATGTGGACAAGTTCATTTATTTATAGATCATCATTTCTATTTTACTAGTGGGGACCTTTATTTATATATTTAACTCTCATGGGGACCTGAATTGTCAGAGGTCCCCAAGTGTAAACATATCAGTATCCCTGGAAGGATAGGAATATAAGCACACACACACACACACACACACACACACACACACACACACACACACTGTTTTCCATGTCTCATGAGGAACAAATATGTAATGAAGGAGACATTGAGTGAGTGTAAACTTACCTTTTTTTTGGTAACAAAATAAAATAAAATACAAATAATAATTTGAAAATCAAATCAAATAAATAAAAACATAATGAATATATTTGTTAATTAAATAAAAAAATAAAAGTAAACAAATATAATAATAAATGAACAATAAATACCAAAATAACTATTGAAAATACATACAAATAAATAGTTTTTTTTTAAATGAAACACGTCTTCAAACCTTTGAAAAATATATGTTTCACTTTGCATCTTTTTCTCCCATGGTTTATGGGGACAAGTTCATTTATTTATAGAGCTGCATCATTTCTATTTTACTAGTGGGGACCTTTATTTATATATTTAACTCTCATGAATTGTCAGAGGTCCCCATGGTGCATAAGTGTAAACATGTCAGTATCCCTGGAAAGATAGGAATATAAGCACACACACACACACACACACACACACACACACACACACACACACACACACACACACACACACACACACAAGCATTAAAACTTCTGTGTGTGTGTGTGTGTGTGTGTGTGACTTTTCACTTGTGTGTTATTTCCAGCAGACACATACACACACACACACACACACACACACACACACACACACACACACACACACTCCAGCTCTGCAGCCTTTCATGTCATGTTGCTGACGTACAGGAAGCAGAAGAAAAGAGGAAACACAACAGCCAAACACATCCAGTCAAATGTAACCTACCTACGATTACAGCAGAAGAAGACAGAGCGTGTTTGAAGCTGATGAAGGCAGAGTGTCGACACAAAGAACATGATTTCACTACAAAACACTGTGGTCTGATTTAACTTTGTGTCATGATAGTGTTGGAAAAGTATCAAACAAGTGGAAAGATTGAAGGAAATATGAAATGTTCAAACACACTTAAAGAAGACTGACCAACTGTACTACAGAAATGGACATTATACCAAGGTTGTTTTTGTTTTCATTTCTAGTCCAAATATGCAGAGGTGGTTAAAGTACTTAAGTAGAAGTACAGCTACTTGTGTGAAAAAAATACTCTGTTAAAAGTAAAAGTAGTGATTTAACTCAGCTACTTAAGTAAAAGTAAAAAAAAAAAAAGTACAAAGTAAAAAGTAAAACTTTTTTTTGTTGTTGCCATGAATGCAATAATACTTCAGAAAAGTTAAAAAAAAAAAAAAAAGTATATCCAAAATAAAGTCTTTAAAAGTGAGTTAATGTGTAGATAATGTGTTTGATCAGGTCATAGTTACTCAGTGTTGTGGATATGGGCAGGAAATGTAGGAAAAAATGAAAAAAAAAAAAAGTCACAATTGATAAATTTTAAAAAATGCATAATTTTAAAATAGTGACATTAAAAGTCAAAATTGTGAGATAAGAAACTAAATTGTGAGAAAAAAAGGCAAAATTATGAGAGAAAAAGTCAAATTTGTGAGATAAAAAACTAAATTGTGAGAAAAAAAGGCAAAATTATGAGAGAAAAAGTCAAATTTGTGAGATAATCATATAACTATAATATATAAAGTCACAGTTCCTCTCCTCCACTTATTTTCTCTCTGACGTCACTTATTTTTCATACTATCACATCTGTTTAGTTTGAAAAAGTAACACATCTATTCTGTGAATGTAATGAGTATAAAGTACAGATATTTATACAAAAATGTAGGGAGTAAAAATAAAAAGTTGGCAGAAAAATTAATACTAAAGTAAAGTATAGATACCTAAAAAATCTACTAACTGCAAGTACAGTAACAAAGTACTTTTACTTTGTTACTTTCCACCTCTGCAAATATGTCATTACATGTAAAACAAGTTGTTCCAGGTACAACAAACCCCGCCCACTCTTAAAAGACATCTTTGACCTTTCAAGGTCTCTCAAGGTCAAAGGTCATAATGCTATTTTAGAGTCTGCATGTACAGTAGTTTCCTATCAGTCAGCAACAGCGGTGGAAGTAACTAAGTAAAAGTACTTTATTACTGTATATAAGTAGATTTTTTTTATGTACCTGTACTTTACTTGGGTAAATAAAAGTGATCCAGAATCCAGGATCTCTTCTGGATCATTTGTTCCTTGTGACACTCCCAACACGTCATAAAAATGTCATTAAAATCCGACAAAAACATAACAAAAAAGGTAAAAATCTTAACTTAAGCAAAAAAAAAATAATAATAATTTCAGCACAACAAATTCTTAAAAAATAAATTTAAAATAAGCAAATATAATAAATAAATAAATAAATACATAATTAAAATCTCAAATCTTGATTTTTCCAGATGTATTTTATTGTGAAAGTCTCCGTCTACACTGTAAAATGCTCCAGATCCACAGTAAAGTGAGTGTACATTATAGCAGCAGGTTGACTTCATATCCCATTAAGGTAATGACAACTATTAAAGCCTTGACAGCTGTGAGTCATTGTATCAGCTCTGGTTCCAGCCTTTTCATTCAAACACAAAGCCAGTATTAATCTGCACCTCCTGCTTATCTCACTCAAACAACTCACAATGATCAGTTACTGAAACCTACAAAAAAATATATATATAAATATATATATATATATATATATATATATATATATGACTTTTCTTTGTCTAAATTTTGGAAAAATGTCATGAATTTGTACATCGACCTGTGATTTGTGACAGTAATAATGTAATGTTTAACCCTCGCTGCTCCATAAATAGGCTGTAAATGGAGCCTGTGCACTTTGTTCCAGTGTATGAAGGCGGATCCAGAACCCATCCATCATCTAAAGACACTGTTTGTGGACTCAATGTGCTGCCAAATACAGACTTATTTATTTATTTTATTTATTTATTCCACAAGCTCATGTTGGACACTGGACAGTGTACGTGTTGTGCTTGGTGAGTTTGTTGATTTTGGCTATTGTCAACCGTTAGTTGTATAAAACCCAGATGGTTTGAAAGCTACACTGGAAAAAATCCAAATCGTACAAAGCGTATTTTTGTCATTTCTTGTCAAAATATCTCATTATGTTTAAAATAAACACTTTTCGGACTGACAGTTGATCTCCAATGGGCCAGAGGAGTAAAATAATAACAAAAATAAAAGCACAAAAACTTATAAATAGGAATTAACAGTAATAAGGAGTTAAAATACAGCTTCGTTTTCTGTTGACATTTCAGGTTGTTTATATTTGTTCAAGTTATTAATATTTTATTCTTACAGGATAGTTTGTAAATGTAGATATTTGCATTTTTTAATGCTATTTTTTGCACTAAAACTAAGAAAACATTTGAAGTTATTATTTATAGGGAAATACAAAGTCATTATTTGTAGGTTATACTGGAAAATTAAAGGCTAAATCTTTCAGACTTGGGAAAATAAAAATGTAATCTTGAATTAAATAAAAAAATCTTGAATTAATGAAAAGAAAATCTTGAATTAATGGAAAAAAAAAACCTTGAAGCAAAAAATTCTTGAATTAAGCAAAAAAAAATCTTAAATTCATTAAAAAAAATAAAAATTATGAATAAAAAAAGCAAAAGCAAAACAAAAAAAAAATCTTGAAGCAATTTGAAACAAAAAATGTATTTAAGCAAAAACAAAAGCTTGACTCAATTAAAAAAAATAAATTAAGCACAAAAAAATTATTGAAATAATAATAATAAAAAAATAACTTTCCAATGCAACATGTGAAAAAGATCTTGGCCAGATTGTATTTTTCTTTTTCCACAAACTGATATTTTCTTCGCGTTCTTGCTTTTTCTGGCAGTAAAAGTGAACAGTTGTGTTTGTCACATCAACCTTCAAAGCAGAAAAGGTAGAGTTATGTTACAGTGTGTGTGTGTGTGTGTGTGTGTGTGTGTGTGTGTGTGTGTGTGTGTATGACGACGGATGACAAGGGTGACTCCGATTCTTAGGTCAAACTTTGGGTCACCTCAGTTGCCCCGGTAACCCTGCTCTGCCTGGGTTGCTTGGCAACAGTCGTCTTTTGTTCCAAATGATTTAATTTGAAGCATATCTTCCCTCGTCACCCCGGGCTCTCTGACTCACCCCTCTTTTCTGACTCACCCCTCTTTTTTCTCCCTCACTCATTCTCTACCTTCATTCTCTACCCCTCCACCCCCCCAGGCATCCCCTCCTGTAGACTGGAGGACAAGGACCTGCTGTTATCACAAAGGTTTTACCATGGATAGATGTATATGTGTGTGTGTGTGTGTGTGTTTCTGTATACACTGTAAAGAATATAAATCTTCTTATTTCTTGTTCAAATATCTCACCAGACATAATCACCTAAAGAGGAACTTTATAAATATAAGAACTGATTTATAGATAATAGATCTGTAAAATATGATTTCATTAAATCTTAGATAATTTTCCACTTGTTCCATTGGCAGATTTTTTTGTTGTTGTTGTTTATTTCAAGCAAAAATATATCTTTTATTATTCTTATTCTTCTGCCAAGAAGGTTATGTTTTTGCCAGAGTTTGTCTGTGAGTTAGCAACATAACAGTGTAGACAGAGACTTTCACAATAAAATACATCTGGAAAAATCAAGATTCAAGATTTTATGTATTTATGTATTTATTTATTTATGTATATATGTATGTATGCATTTATTTATTTATTATATTTACTTATTTCAAAACTATTTTTCAAGAATTTGTTGTGCTAAAATTCTATCTTTTTTGCTTAAGTCTAGATTTTTTACCTCTGCCAAGGAGTTTGTCTGTCTGTCTGTTAGTTAGCAAGATAATAAAGTTATGGACAGATGATCTTGATGAACATTTCATAACGTGTTGGGGGTGTCACAAGGAACAAATTATTAGATTTTGGTGATGATGCAGAAGACATCCTGGATTCTGGATCACTTCTAAATGTATTCTCCATTTACCGCAATGTAAAATTTCATAGTGATCCAGAATCCAGGATGTCTTTCTGACACTCCCAACATTTAACGATCCATCCATATCTTTTTTGAGTTATCTTACTAACTAACAGACAAACAGACAACTGGAGAAAACATAACGTCCTTGATGGACCTCTCTTCATTCAGAGGGGGGAGGTCTGCTTTGGCGAAGGTTTGCTTTTCTAATTATTGTTAATATATTATTTTAAAGGGACATTTTTACTTTGGTGGACAATCTTAGGGAGTATATGTTTCATGTTTCAATCCAGCCATGGCTGACAACATATTTTTGAGAGTTGTGCATAGAAACAATTACAGTCAAAGAACAGTGTAGAGTCCTGACCTTATCCCCAACCAACACCTTCGGGATGGACTTCAGTAAAGCGTGGAGCCAAGCCATCCAGGCCCACATCAATACCACAACTCATTACTGCTCTAGTGACTGAATGGGAACAAATCCCTGCAGCAAAAATTGAATTTTTCATCAAAAAACGTGTTTTATTGGCTTCATGTTCTGGAAGAAGTGTGTAAAAAGGCCCCTTTAAAAAACAACTTCAACAATAACAAATCTAAAATAAAGACTTTACAGATGTGTTGTCTATAAATCAGTTCTTATATCTGACTGAAGAGTTTAGTTTGGTGAGATATTTGGACTAGAAATGATAAAAAAATACACTTGGGTCAGATTTAGATTGTTTCCAGTGTACAGACTTTTGTCTAAAATGATGCCGTATGTGATTAAAGTTAATGTTAAAGCAGCAGGAGCTAATGTCACATGGCAGAATGTCAACTCAGACTTTTTACTTCTGCCGCCACCTCCTCTCATTCTAAATAATAATTAAAGGTGTTCAAAGTACTCACAATCTGTACTTAAATAGAAGTATAGCTACTTGTGTGAAAAAATAATAACTTCTATACTTAAGTAAAAGTAAAAACTACAATTTCTCAATTGTAATAAAGTACCGAAGTAAAAAATAAAACAAATTTTTTTTGCCCTGAACGCAATAATACTTGTTTAAGCAGGAAAAATTCGAAAAGTTTCAAAAGCATCAAAATTAAAACCCTTAAAAGTGAGTTACTGTGCTGAAATCATGTTTTGGAAAACCTAAAAAAAAACCCCAAAAAACAAAACACAATTGTGATTTAAAAAAGAAGTTGTAGATTTAAAAAAAAAAAAAAAAAAGCTAAATTTTAAGAGAACATAGTCATATCACTATAATATATAACATTGCAGCTGATTTTTCCTCTGGTGACTTATTTTTTTTCATATTGTCACATTTTATAAAAGTAACAAGTCTATTCTGAGAATATAAAGAGTATAAAGTACAGATATTTATACAAAAATATAGGGAGTAAAAATAAAAAGTTGGCAGAAAAATAAATACTCAAGTAAAGTGCAGATACCTAAAAAAAATCTACTAAGTACAGTAATGAAGTACTTTTACTTAGTTACTTTCCACCTCTGATAATAATAATAATAAAAAATACTCTGAGTGCAGACATTGCCAAGGTAGACGACCCCCCACCCACCCCCCAAACCCCACTGAGCACCACCAAACTTTTATGACTTGTAACAAAAACAGTAACAAAATTTCCTGAAGTTTTCAAACAAATCTATTCATAATTTTTTTGTCATGGTGAGGGAAAACCTGGGGGTTGATCAGCCAGAGTTTGTGGTGGTGAATGAAATGTCCAGGTTATAGTGCCAAGGGTTATGGAGATGACAAACTGAAATGGTCCCACACCGGCATCTGCACGCCTCACTAATAAAATAGTTGCAGATCAGTAATGACTTGCAGCTACACGGTGCGGGCCAGGTGTAACTGGGGGGAAAGGTTGTAACAGGTTGTGACATTTTTCAGTTATGTTGCTAGCAAACATATGATTTTCTTTGGATTGGAGCATGTTTTTTTTTAAATATTTTTTTCCTCCACATTTTTTTTGTTTTGTTACTTTGTGTAATATGAGTACAATAAAAGAAAATCTGAGACAAAATATTTGAGTGTTTTAATCAAAATGAACCCTATGTTTTAATCTGATTCAAATTAGTAATAATTTGACAGCCCTAATATGGTCATAAGTCACTGAAGAAATGTTAAATATGGACAAAAATGATACGTTCACCAGAGTCAGGCAGGGTGTGTGTGGGTTAAAGCAGTTGTTGTCGTACCAGCAGAGGTTCACAGTCTCCCCATCGCTGCTCCACTGAGCTCAGTCAAAAGGCCAGACTTCTGGTAATTGACTACTCATTTCTTTAAGTAGCCTATTGGCAGGGTCAGACAGTGCATTTGCCAAGGCATTAAAGATTTCACTCTCTTTATCTTCCCTGTGTGTGTGTGTGTGTGTGTGTGTGTGTGTGTGTGTTTGCAGATGGGCAGATTAAGCTCCTGTTTTGGTTTTGTCTTATCAATTGATGATAACTGGTGGGTAAGGTTCCTTGGAACTCTGCTGCTGTTGCATTAATGACCTCTTGTCCTTCTCTTTATAATCTAAAATATCACTCTCTTGGTTTCCTCACTCAATCTCTCTGTCCAATTTTTCTTTTTTTCTTTTACAAAGAAGCTTATCTTGCACAACTGTTAAAAAAAAAAAGAGCAATATTAGCAGAGTGGTTTACAGTGCTTAGTGATACAAGAAAGGTTTTAAACACTGCACAGATTATTACACAGTTAATTATGTCATAACAGCAGTTGACTAATGGCTCTCAAAACAAGGTTGATTGTCTTCGTGTTGGGGCTGATGGGAAACAGAGTATTAAGATAAAACATCCTCCTGTTGGTTTTCAGCGCTCCTTTTATAGCACATGTTTTTCACTTCACATATTTGCAAATGGTTCTACTACAGTTTCTTTTCTAACATTAGCCTTTCCTAACATTAGCCTTTCCTAACATTAGCCTTTCCTAACATTAGCCTTTTCTAACATTAGCCTTTTCTAACATTAGCCTTTCATAACATTAGCCTTTCCTAACATTAGCCTTTCATAACATTAGCCTTTCCTAACATTACCCTTTCATAACATTAGCCTTTCCTAACATTAGCCTTTTCTAACATTACCCTTTCATAACTTTAGCCTTTTCTAACATTAGCCTTTCATAACATTAGCCTTTCATAACATTAGCCTTTTCTTACATTAGCCTTTCATAACATTAGCCTTTCATAACATTAGCCTTTCCTAACATTACCCTTTCATAACATTAGCCTTTTCTAACATTAGCCTTTCATAACATTAGCCTTTCCTAACATTACCCTTTCATAACAGTAGCCTTTTCTAACATTAGCCTTTCCTAACATTACCCTTTCATAACATTAGCCTTTTCTAACATTAGCCTTTCCTAACTTTAGCCTTTCATAACTTTAGCCTCCTCCCACAGTCAACAACTCATGTCAACACTCTCTTATAAATGTGCAGTCATATGGTCCAACGGTTTAAAACCGTTACTCATTCTGAAACCACCTTAAAACTCAGAACGATGTATTCCACAGAAGTAGCTTCTATCAATACTTGTCACTCATTTCAAAGATGTTTATTCTGCTTTTCTCATATACATTTCCAACAATCACTCATTTTTCACCCAGATGTGCAGCACATAGTGTGTATGAGTGGGTGGTCGTGTTTACAGTTGCGCCATCTGTGCTATGATTGGTCAGTGTCACATTAATGTCACAGAAAATAGAAAAAAAAGAACATACAGGGATGTGGAGTGGTGTCACAGATGCATCATCAAGCATTTGTTGCACACAACGTCCATTTGTCATTCCGGGCACGAAGCGTTGCCCTTCCAACCCAGCTGATGTCGTATAGTCTGACTGTGACCTAACAGGGTGACACAGTGTTGTTGTGAATCCACTGAACAAAACCCCACCTTTACTGGACCTTTGTCACTTTTATACCAAGTTACAACTGTGCATGTGTGCAGGTGGGAGTGCAAAGTGCCACTGAGGGAATATGCTCTTACCTCTTCTAAAACATTAGGCACCTTTCAACCACAGGAGCTTTAAGGGAGGGGGTGGGGTGGGGGGGTTCACTGCTGCAGAATCTGACTCACAACCTCTCCTTTTTGAGCAGTTCATATTGAATTGACTTTGTTATTACTAGCGTAAATGGCAATTGCTATAATGTCTTTTATTATCTTTATTTATTAATGTATTTGCTCTGCCATTAGTTTCTTGGAGGCAAAAAAAAAGCGCTTAATGTTTTTTCCTGCTCAAAACAAATTAATAAATGAATTGAATGAATGTAATTAATTGGATTTTATAAATCATTGTGTGATGTCTACATCCGTCTACTTACACTGGTCTACAAATAAAATGCTTCAGGAATTAAACTAATGAAATGTTCCCACATGTGTGTTAGTCATAAAGAAAACTCAAGTCTTAAATGCTGGTTGGATTAAGTTTCCAAGATAAAGTTTGTTTGGTGACCTTGACCTTTGACCCACATTCACTGGATCTGTGCTGGATCACTTCATATATTTGCATGGAAAATGGTTCAGTAGGTCTTAGTAAGTATGTAAAGTTGCTGACAAACAAACGAACAAACAAAAAAGAACGTAGTAATTATACCTTTTCAGGTCGATCCCATGTTCTTATTAATTGACTTTTATTCCATTTGTATCAGTTACCAAATGACATAAAAAACATTTGATTGACAGCTATAATGACAGCTCTATCAAACCACAGATGAGCAGGAGGAAAACCAGCTGGCAGGTGAACGTTACCTCCCTGTGTCTCATTTAACCAACAAATGTCTCAATGACACTTTGGGAGATTAAATTGCGTACACAAAAACTCTGTGTCCCTTTCAGTAGCTACACCAGGACACACTAAGAATAAAACTGAATGCCAAATAAATCCTTACCCTAGTGTTGTATATAATATAATATAATATAATATAATATAATATAATATAATATAATATAATATAATATAATATAATATAATATAATATAATATAATACAATGATAATGATATGTGATATTTAAGTGCAAATATTCTGTAAAGTTTTGTAATGTATTGCCTTGAATTGCACTTTACTTATTTTACTGTAGTGCTTTATTCTACACAGATCACTGTTATTTATTACCTCCGCCAAGGTCTGCCTGTCTGTCTGTCAGTAACATTACTCAAAAAGTTATGGATGGGAAGAGATCCTGGATTCTGGATCACTTTGAAATGTATTCTCCATTTATTGCAATGTAAAATTTCCCGCCTAAACAAATATTAAAAAAAAAAAAATATGATGAGTAGAATAGAATAAAATACAAAATAATAGAATAGAATAGGTTGCTTTATTGTCTGTTCAGATGATGACAGAAATGTTTCTTTGACATGGCTCACAACACATTTATACATTTTAGTCAATGGGATGCTATGTACAGTGCGTACGTCACTTATTTACATACATTACATAGTTATATATAGTAATGTACCATATTTATGTCTCGGGGTTTCAGTTTCTTTTCGTAAATAGAATTTTTTTTTCGTATTCAGAGACGAAAAATTGAGGTCAAGGTTTTTCGTTACTTGGATTTTTTGTTCGCTGGGTCTTTCGTAAGTAGAGGTACTACTGTTCTTTCAAAACGGTATCGGTTTTAAACAGTATTGAAATCTGCTTGACAAATGCACAAACTGTGAGACCGCATCTACCACAACTTATTAACCTATTGTTATTATCAAGCTAGCACCACATGTCATGTCACATACACCAGTGCATTTGTATTCGGTATTTACTTACGCTGTTACTGTCATGGTCCAGTGTCTCCACTATAACTGGTCTGAAGATTTATGGCTTGGGTCATTTCTGATGTGCTATTAGCTCAATGCTAAGCTACTTAGCTCATCACAGAAGGTTTCAAACATAGTGCAGGCTCTACTTTCAGGTTAACACTGTGTGTCACCACGTGCTTCATTAAATTAGATGAATTCCAGCCTTTGGATATAAATGTCTTTAAACACCTGTTACATATGGAAGAATCTGGAACTTCTTGTGAACTGTAACTGTACGTTCAACCTGCTGTGTGCTGCTGTTAACAGTGGACAGAAAGTGTAATTAAATAAAAGCTGAATATATGTGTGGTACCAAAATTCATGTCAGATTCCAGTCTGGTTACTATCGTTAATGTTTACCCCAGTTCCATATCTATACTAACTTTTGGTACCATACCCTACTGGTGTTGGAATGAAACCCAGGACCTTCTTGTTGTGGAGCATGAGTACTCTAACCAAACTTACACTCCTGTATTTGTGAACAAATACATTTAAAAATATTATAAACCAATGAATGTTGAAAAGAAGTGGACGTTAAGGCAGGGGTTTTCAAACTTTTTTGGCCCAGGTCCCCCTTGGAGGGGAGAAATTTTTCCATGTCCCCCCTCATCCTTTTATCCTGAAAATGATAAAAAAAAAAAAAACACTTCAACAATGATTATTATGAAACAATGATAACCTTTTTTAATAGTGCTTTTGTGCAAACCAGCGACATTTTCAGGTATTATAATATAAATGAGCACTTCAGAAACAAAAATTTTAAATAATTTTAAAATAATAAACGGAACAAAAGACACACAAAACCGTGTGTGTGTGTGTGTCTGACAGACAGACAGACAGAGACTTAGTGAGAGGGATGAGCTTGTCAAACTCAATATAACTATCAATGTACTTTCTCTTTTTAGGGTTAGGGCGTTTGTTTTTGTCATTGTCATTTTCATTGTAATTTCCTTTACCACTTCTTGAGGAACTTGTTCGCTGCATGGTGGCTAAAAATAGCCTGTGACTCGCTCCGTCTCAATTTAGTCAAGCTAGCGTCAAACAGCGCTGTTACTTCCGCCCGCTCGCTACAAAATAAAACTTCCGCATTTCAAAATAAAACAGCAAAAATAAATACAATAAAATACAAAAAATAAAACAAAACCGTGAATAATTTCGCGTACCCCCTGGACATGCGCCACGTCCCCCTAGGGGTCCGCGGACCCCAGTTTGAGAACCGTGGCGTTAAGGAGTGCAGTGTTTTATTTCAGGGTGTCTAGGATGGTCGCTGTGCCTTTACCACTGCCTCCAAAAGACCATTGTTCGTGGCTTTAAAGGAGTTTTTTTGACCAATGGGAACGAGGTAATAGTGTTACATTAACTTTTACTGTCGGTGGTCTTTGGTCGACTTCAAATGACACAAATCTTTTTTTTTTTTTTCATTTGTGAGTAGGAAGTCAAAACGACCTGCAGTTCTATTTGACGCTCACATCTGTATCAGCCTGTAAAACTACGTCAACACTGCAGTGGTCTCTGTTGAGAATAGCATGAGCCAAGGAGAGGAAAGTTTGTTTCTGAAGAAAAGCATCATCACATTCTTGTTTTTGGTAGAAATCTGATTCCAGGGACATATTCCTAGAGCTTTGTATTAGGACGGATCTGAAAAATGCTGAACTTTTCCTTTAACTCTTATCAGGCCCTGTTCTTTCTTTCCACTTCACATCTTCTGTCAGTGTCTCTCCGTCTCTTTTTTCGTTTTCTCTTTTTATCGTTCCACCTCGCTCTACTTCCCTTCTTTCTGCTCCCATTGTTTTTTTTTCTTTTTTTTCTCGTCTTTCAGTCTGTTTGGCCCTTTTCTAAGTCACCCTGTCATTTCTCCTCATTGCTCTCATCTATCTATATATGCTTATTTCTGCGCTGTCCTTCGCTCACCTCTCATCTGCCCTCCCCCCACCTCTTTCTTTCTCTTTCTCACTGTTTTGTTTCCCCTGTGCTTCTTTTTTTCCATCTCTTTCTCTCTTTCTCTCTTGCTCTTTCGCTGCCTCCAACTCCCTCTGTCTTTCTCTTCCTGGCAAATCATTATTCTTTTTCTTTTGTCAGCAATGATGCTGCTGCCCTTTTCTGCACACTGAACCCCCCCTCCCCTTCCCTCCTCCCCTATCTCCCTCCCCCCTCCCTCACCCTGTGCTCTCTTTTCTCTCTCATAGCGCTGTTCCAGTGGCAGGGTGGGGCGCCTGGCTTGGCGCCTTGCTGTTGCTGTAGACATACCACTGGGCTGCGATGGCGGTGCTGCTGGTGCTGTATGTCTATGTGGGGGAGGGATTTTTTTTGGGGGGGGTATAGGGGGGTCGGGTCTAACTGGTGGAGGATGAGGTTGAGGAGGTGGCGGTGGTTGTGGTGGGGGTCTTATGAGCTCTGACCCAACTATGTTTGACAGGCAGCAGACGGAGGGTGGGGTGTCAGGACTGAGGCAACAGTGGGGGGTAATTTAAGGGGGGACTGGGCTGGGGATGGGCGGGGTCCCATAAACCTATAAGCTCTGAGAGAAAAGGCGGGACTGAGGGAAAAACTAAGGAGGTTGTTTGTGCCAAAACACCAGGTTGGGGGGCTTAAAACCCAAAACCAAATCCCATTGACAGCCCCTCCCTCTTTTTACCCCCACCTACACCCCCTCAAAGATTATAAGTGATTTGTTTGCCCCCCCGTCATGACAGCAACAGGACAACTGAAATGTGTGTTGCATACCTCTGCTCTGCTTCTACAAAAGCTACGAAAAACTGAGCTGAAAACACAAGCTTTCTCTGAACACATGAGTCACTTTTCCATTGACCCTCAAATTGTGCAAATATAACTCAGGGGCTGTTTACACCAGGATGATTGCAGCTAAAAATGACAAAATATTTTTATCAGAAATGCTTGTTGTTTACACGAGAATTTACTTTTTTACAGGTTGAAAATGCAAAAATCTGAAAATGCATTCCAGAGTGGAAATGTTGAAAACTATCCACTGTTGTGTTTCCATGTCACGGTCGAAAACACAAAAATATTGCCCCCTGCTCATGTTGCAAATGCATTTGTGTCACACTCATGTGCCAATACAGTAAGGTCAACAAACCCTGTTTCCACTATGCTGTTTGATACGGTACAGTTCAGAACGGTACCCTTATTTTAGTGTTTCCATTACGACGAAAGCGTACTGTTCCCATGGTACCCAGTACTACTTTGGTCACCCTTCTGTTTGGGGTCCCAAGCGTACCGTACCATCCCCATTTGGGAGGAGCCACCCACTGCCAGATGGTGATTGGTTGAGGAAAAGTGTCATAGTGCGGTGGAATTGTAAGAACAACAAACCACACAATTTTTAAAGTCTATTTGTGTTGGAAAAGAAGAGAAAATGTCTGGCAATGGAGTTTGGAGTAGTGCTGAGGTACTAGTTTTATTGTGCATTATTGGTGAGCAGGCGGTGCAGTGGGAGTTGGACGGGGATGTTCGCAATGAAAAAATGTTCCAACTAGTTTCAGCTAAAATGGCAGAGAGGGGCTTCATTCCATCAAACCCAGAGCCAGATTAAGCTAAAGAAAACTACGCCGCTATTATCGGCAGGTGAAGGACCGTAACAGTGGGAGTGGCTCAGAACGAAAGCCCTAGAAATGACTCTGTGTGATTCATCTACTTCTCAGGTCTGTTTGTTTATATTTCGCACCTCATATGACGTGATGACACTTCCACGAAAAAACAGCACGGCTCCTTCTGAAGGTCTACCGAGACCAGGCATGTTCAAACTATTCCACAAAGGGCCGGTGTGGCTGCAGGTTTTTGTTCCGACCAACCAGAAGTTCACAGTTTGACCAATCGTCTCTCTGTAGACTGAGATCTGTTGATTAGTTGAGTCCAGTCTGGTGTGCTGCTACTGTTGGAACAAAGATCTGCAGCCACACTGGCCCTTTGTGGAATAGTTTGGACATGCCTGGTCTAGACAATGGAAACACAAGCTGTCCAGAAGAGACCCGTACCGTACCATACTGCAAACTGGAAACATGACATATTTACATCCACCCGATCTACAAGCATCTATTTCTGGGAGCACATATTTACTTTGGCACGACTCCCAATCAATACCGTTTTGTAGTTGTAGTTTGACCTCCTCATCTGTCCACACAAAGTTCTTCTTGGTAGTGACCAACAAGGCAGCGTTCTATCACAGCACCTCCTACAGGCTGGCATGAACATCCAATCCAATTCCACACACTCTTGCGTCCCCGTAAGCACAGAGATTTCTTAATGACAATGCTCGTGTAAATGCGGATAAAAAGGTTATGATGAGATGCCAGTTTTGCATCTTCTCTTCCGATCATCTCTGTATAAACGTAACCTTACGGATAAAAATGAACCTAATGGAAAAACAACTACTTTTACAAAACACTTGTTTTTTGATTAAACGTCTTTGTGCTGGCAAGAGGTATTTTTGGGCACATTGCAAATGCTATATTACACAAAACTAGAATGGAAAGACCTTTTTTCGCAAACTAGACTTGGTTTTAACTAAAAATACAGATGTTGGTCGACATTACAACAAGAGAAGAAGTGTTTGAACAGTTTAAACATGATACAGTATGTGTGGACACACCAGACAACCACATAATTTTAATTTAGGAGGAGGTAGAGAGAGAATATAGAAGAATAATGAATAAATCTGTAAAACAACAGGATATTTATGTTTGTCTCAATGTTCATTGAATGACTTCTCATGTCATCTTGTGATAATAAATAAGCAAATCGTTGCATTTGTGATTTAATGGAAAAATGAACATTATGTACGTCTGTTATTTCAATGTTAAGTAAATTTACGCATATATTCAATGGATAAGCAACTACTGTTGAGCATTTCAGAACACACAGAAGCATCTGGAACTGAGTGCACTTTTACATTACAGCTGTTTTTTATTTTCTCAAAATTTTTCAAACATCTGTTCTTATTTCGCCTTGCTTGCTCAAGTGTCTGATCAGCTGGTATTTGTTCAGACAAATGACAAGTTCTACAGATATTCAACACCTGTATGTGAAACAAGTGACAGATATGAAGTCTTCATTATGGTGGCTGACAAGGGCCAAACAAACTGCAAAGGATCAAAGCGAAAAACAGCTGCAGGTTCAGAAAAAACAAGTCAAACACAACTTTAAATGAGGAGCAAAAAGAGGAATGTGGTGCCAAGGAAAAAATACACCATGAGAAGCAAAAACACATGTATAATCATTAAATGTTCTGCTAATAAAGACATGATGCAAAACCAAGAAAACAACAGCCTCGATCCCACAGAGCTTCAAGCAGCACTAGCATTAGCATTAGCATTAGCACTAGCGGCTCTAGTAAATGTACAGGAGTCATTTCAGCTATTGCACAGCCATTACATGCATACCTGAACAGAGACGGGTGGACAATTACATACGTCAAAAACATAAAAGGACATGTCAGCGGTCTATCACAGTTAGTGTTGCCACATGTCCCGGATGTTCCTGATTGTCTCAGAAAAAAATTAAATAAATCCAGGACACTGAATGTCCCAGACTTTTATACATGGCCAAAACCAGAGACCACAACTAACTTGATTTGCGTCTGTTCTGGCAGCATTTCATCAAACTTCACACGAGGGGGCATTCCCATTTCCTCACACTGTATCAGATGGGGCGAGTCAGGACTGAGGTTAAGCAAACTTCTCAGCATCTCAGATCAATAACCCTATTAAATTGTAGCGTGCCATTTACATTAATGACATAGCAAGTTTTCATGTTATAATGTGTTGCTGCTTGACTCAGTCAGTCGTGCGTGGGCTTATTTAGAATGGTGAGGAGAAGAGAGAGAGAGAGAGAGAGAGAGAGAGAGAGAGAGAGAGAGAGAGAGAGAGAGAGAGAGAGAGAGAGAGAGAAATACTTCTTCCCCAGAAAAATAAACATTTCTGCTTCATATTTCCTCATGTATAATTCTTCATGTACTGTAAATGTTTATCTAAACATAACTGAGATAAGAAAAATGAAAACTGTACTGCTCCAGAAAGAGTTGGAAATTAATTGTTAATGAATTAATTAATTATTAATCTGTTATGTAGCAGAGTAATAAAATAATGAGAGCAATAATATTTCAGTGTTAAACAGTGATTCTTTTTTCTAGGTTGGTTGTGCAAAGAGCTGAGTTGCTTCCGACCAAACGGCCGATTGGATGGTCAAAATGTCCAACCCTAATCACAGTACCACATAACCGACCTAGCATGACTATCCAATCGTATTTCACCTACTGTTGGGTCTTCCTATAAACAAGGATACAAACAAGGATGAATGAATTAGTTTTTCTGTGTCTTGTTTGGACAGAAGACCCTTGATTTTAGCGAATGTTCTTTAGGTGGTAATAGGCAGATTTGGTAATGGCTTTTGAATGTTTGTTAAATTTCAGGTCAGAGTCAATAATTACACCCAGATTTCTGGCTTGGTTTGTGGGGTTTAGTGACATGGACTCAAGGTGAGCACTGACCTTTGACCTTTCTTTTTTTGGGGCCAAAAACAATCACTTCTGTTTTGTCCGCATTAAGCTGGAGGAAGTTCTGGCACATCCACTCAGTGATTTGATGAATGCATTTACTCAGTGTCAGTAAGGGACTGTAATGAGTGATGACACGGAAATATAAAGTTATGTGTCATCTGCGTATGTGTGGTAAGAAATGTTGAAATGCTCTATGACCTGAGCCAGGGGCAGCATATAGATGTTGAACAGAAGCGGTCCCAAAATTGACCTTTGGGGAACCCCACACAACATCTTTGTACTCACTGACGTGTGATTACCAACTGAAACAAAGTAGTTCCTATCTTGTAAATAAGATTTGAACCAGTTTAACACAGTGCCCGTAAGCCCCACCCACTTTTCCAGTCTGTCAAGCAGTATGTCGTGGTCAACTGTATCAAATGCGGCACTGAGGTCCAATAGTACTAGGACAGAGGTTCTGGATGAATCATTATTCAGATGAATGTCATTTAGCACTTTGATCAGTGCAGTCTCAGTGCTGTGGTGTGCTCGGAATCCAGACTGAAAGTCACTATAAAGACTGTTTAGCACCAAGAAGGCATACATTTGCTGAAAGACAACTCTTTCAATGATTTTTCCCAAAAATGGTGTGTTTGATATGGGCCTGTAGTTACCTATTACTGAAGCATCCAGATTAGGCTTTTTTAGAAGAGGTTTCATTACTGCAGTTTATAAACTACTACTATAAACTATACTATACTATAAACTACTACTATAAACTATACTATACTATAAACTACTACTATAATCTATACTATACTATAAACTACTACTATAAACTATACTATACTATAAACTACTACTATAAACTATACTATACTATAAACTACTACTATAAACTACTACTATACTATAAACTACTACTATAAACTATACTATACTATAAACTACTACTATAAACTATACTATACTATAAACTACGACTATAATCTATACTATACTATAAACTACTACTATAAACTATACTATACTATAAACTACTACTATAAACTACTACTATACTATAAACTACTACTATAAACTATACTATACTATAAACTACTACTATAAACTATACTATACTATAAACTACTACTATAAACTATACTATACTATAAACTACTACTATAAACTACTACTATACTATAAACTACTACTATAAACTATACTATACTATAAACTACTACTATAAACTATACTATACTATAAACTACTACTATAAACTATACTATACTATAAACTACGACTATAATCTATACTATACTATAAACTACTACTATAAACTATACTATACTATAAACTACTACTATAAACTATACTATACTATAAACTACTACTATAAACTATACTATACTATAAACTACGACTATAAACTATACTATACTATAAACTACTACTATAAACTATACTATACTATAAACTACTACTATAAACTATACTATACTATAAACTACTACTATAAACTATACTATACTATAAACTACTACTATAAACTATACTATACTATAAACTACTACTATAAACTATACTATACTATAAACTACTACTATAATCTATACTATACTATAAACTACTACTATAAACTATACTATACTATAAACTACTACTATAAACTATACTATACTATAAACTACTACTATAAACTATACTATACTATAAACTACGACTATAATCTATACTATACTATAAACTACTACTATAAACTATACTATACTATAAACTACTACTATAAACTATACTATACTATAAACTACTACTATAAACTATACTATACTATGAATTACTACTATAAACTATTACTATAAACTATACTATACTATGAATTACTACTATAAACTACTACTATAATCTATACTATACTATAAACTACTACTATAATCTATACTATACTATAAACTACTACTATAATCTATACTATACTATAAACTACTACTATAATCTATACTATACTATAAACTACTACTATAAACTACTACTATAAACTATACTATACTATGAATTACTACTATAAACTATACTATACTATGAATTACTACTATAAACTACTACTCCGTTGCAGTTACATTGTTTACTTGTCAACACGTTATAGCACCTTCTTTTTACATTTTTCTTTATATTTGTTTATATTTTTAACATATATTTTTATATATACTTTTTAATATTTGTCTTATTTATCTTTACCTATTCTACTTTCAAGGACTACTGCTTAGTTATTTGTGCAATTGCCCCTCTAGGATAAATAAAGTTTTTCTGAATCTGAATCTGAAGGATGTCCTCCTGAATATTATATACTCGACTAAATGCAGAAGAAAAACTGAAGACGAGACGTCACTTTTGCGTCTTCTGTTTTCATCGTCTCTGTATAAATGTAGCCTGAGACGCAGTTTGTCTTTGCATGTGTTTGATCCTTGTCGTTATTTCCAACAATTCACACCTTCACTATAGCTGTGTATTATACCTTTGTAGTAGGTATCTTTAAAATAACATGATACTGTGTCTCCTATTAACGTGTGGTTTTATTATGTTAGAAAAAGCTGTTAAACGTTGGTGACAGATCATTCGAATCACATGTTTGTCTGTTGATTTTCACACCTTATTAAAGGAAGTTAGCAAGAAAAAAAAGTTCCTCTAGACAGAAAGACAGTTTGACAGTTTGATGTGTTATTATTTCACAGGTTGTACTGAACGTAGTGAACAACAAAAATAGACTTTCTACAGATATGCTTGACCGACCAAACATTTCCTCTGTCCTTTGACAAAAGCAGTGAAAATAAATGTTACAAAAATGTGACTAATTCTGATAAAAAAAAGATTTGATTTTTACTGAAGAAAGGTTTTATTGACCACTTTAACCACAAAACATAACCTGAACGCAAAACTTTAGAAGTATTTTAACAACAGATAGACAGAAAAGATTTGTTTAAATTTTTTTTTGTTTTATTTACTTTTCCCTTGTCTTTAATTTTCTTTTTTTTCTGCTAAATATTCACACACACACACACACACACACACACACACACACACACACACACACACACACACACACACACACATATATATATATATATATATATATTTACACATCTCTATTTCTGTATTGTTTTATCTTTTGTATTTATTTTTAATTTCTATGATACAAATACTAAGTTACTATTTAAACTGTACATGTATGTGATGTTAATGTGTCTGTCCCACTGTTATGTCTGTGTTCAAAATGTGAAAAAAACACTCAGATATTTATTAAAAAAAAACAAAAAAAAACAACTTTAGATCATTTTCTCTTATTAGTGACCAAGTGAATGTTACTGCTTGAATAGTTTATTAACCCTAACCCCCTCAAATAGACGGAGGGGTGTTTTTTGGGGGTTTTTTTTGTCAACTTTACACACAAAAATAACCCTACTGGTACATTTTCTGTGGGTGCGCGGGTTTTCTCCAGTTTCCTCCCACCATCCAAACACATGCACTGATAGGTTAATTAGTTAATTTAAATCACCTATAGGTGTGAATGTGAGAGTGATTGTTTGTCTATATATGTTCAGCCCTGAGATGAACTGGAGACTCATACAGGGTGTACCCCGCCTTCACCCACTGTAGCTGGATCAGGCCCCCAGTGACCCCCATGACCCTAGTGAGGATAAAGTGGGTTCAGATGACAAGACGAGAGACATTTTCTGTGAAATTTCCAGTGGTTCAGAATAAATCCTGTTAAATCTGGGTGATTCTAGGTCAAAGGTCAAGGCCAAGGTCACCAAAAATGTGAATTCTCGCAATGATAAGTTATCAGGTAAAACATTTGTGAGAGGTTTTTATCTTTGTACCTGTTTTTTTTTAGTTTGACATTTTTCTTGTTGTAATATGTACTTTGCCAAATTGTTTTTTATTGTCATTTTATGGTGAACAATAAAGCTGCTAATTTCATAGTAACATTTTTTAATTAATTTGAAAGAGGACCAATGCCTATAGAACACGGATATTTACAGCTACTGGTGTAAATAGTATAGTGTTAATAGTACAGTGTCTGTAATAAAAGTAGTTGCATCTGTTCTGTTAATGGCAGTACTTTAATATTTTTATTATTTTTAACAGACTGGTACAGAGTTTGTTTACTGTGCTTTGTCTGTTTTGTTGTTTTAAAATGTTATACATGTCTGCTTTGTTGATATAAAATGGTGTTTTCTCTCTGTATATTTTTAATTTATTTATTTTATTTGCATTTTTACATGTATTTTATGTATTACATCAACCTGCCGAAGGGACTACAGGTGGAAATTAACAGGAAATGCTACAACCTGTTACAGGCATTTAATATTTATATGTATACTTTATTAAATAAAGAAATAAAATTAAACTTAAATCTACTTTACTAGTTTAGACACCACTCTAATTTTCTACCAGAAACCATCTAATAATCCTCAATGTAACTTGTATAGCAAAGAAAATTTGGTTTATTTTGACCAAACATGTTATATGTGAATGCACCTTTAAAGAGGAAATAATCTTTATTCTGAATTAATGAACAAAAACTCTTATATAAACAAGCCCACTGTGTTGGTCTTTAGGGGGATATGTCAACTCTTATCATTAATTGCAACTCATTTTTAAGTGTTAGGGGCAGAGGTGTAAAGTAACTAAGTAAAAAATACTTCATTATTGTACTTAAGTAGATTTTTTTGGTGTCTCTACTTTACTTGAGTATTTATTTTTCTGGTAACTTTTTACTTTTACTCCCTACATTTTTGCATAAATATCTGTACTTTATACTCTTTACATTCTCAGAATAAACTCGTTACTTTTACAAACTAAACAGATGTGACAGTATGAAAAAAACAGTCACTTCAGAGAGAAAATCAGTGGGAGGAGAGGAACTGTGACTTTATATATTATAGTTATATGACTATTATCTCATAATTTTAACTTTTTATACTAAAATTATGCATTTTTATCCCATATTTATTTTTATCTCGTTACTTTTTTATCTCAATTGTGACTTTTTTTCCCCCATTTTCCTAAATTTTCTGCCCATATCCACAAAACTGAGTAACTGTGACTGGATCAAACACATTATCTACACAGTAACTCACTTTTAAAGGCTTCATTTGAGATACTTTTGAAAGTTTTTTTTGATTTCTGAAGTATTATTGCGTTCATGACAAAATAAATAAATAAATAAATAAATGCATAAAATAAGTGAATGAATAAAAAAAATGAATAAAATAAAAAAAGAAGAAGAAAATGCAGACAAATTAGAAAAAGTGAAAAAAAGGAAGAAAAAAGAAAGGGAAAGAAGAAGGAAGGGAAGAAAAAAAAACAAGAAAACAAACAAAAATAAACTCTATTTGTTACTTACTTTCCTATCTGCTCATTTGTTTTTTTTTTTTTTAGTTTTTTTGTATATATGTATATGTTTAGTACTTCAGTTATTTATTATTGTTATTATTATTATTTTTATTATTATCATCATTTTTGTACTATGCACTATATTGCTATAAGATGAATTCAGGTTATTGGGGAAGTGAAGAAGGGGTAGAATTAAATAAACTTATGTTTCATCCTACTCCTTTTCGGACATGTCATTGTTATTATCATTATTATTGTATTGATTATTGTTGTATTGATTATTATTGCACTTTGCACATGTTCAAAATAAATCAAATCAAATCAAATTAAAAGCAGTTTTACTTTTTACTTTTGTACTTTATTACAATTGAGAAGCTGTACTTTTTTTTTTTTAACTTTTACTTAAGTTGAGTAATTTAATTATTTATTTTTTCACACAAGTAGCTGTACTTCTACTTAAGTACAGAATATGAGTACTTTGAACACCTCTGGTTCAGGGTAAGAGCTGAAATGAGTTTGGGCCTTAGCGTCTAATCTATCTATACTCTTCTTTTCCAGCCTATATGTTTGAACATTGAGAAGCTATTATGCATTCAGGTCATACACGTGAGCTTATTTTTAGGAGCCGTGTTTGATTTACTACACATCCAGCTTTAGCTATATACCTTCTATGAACACAATAGAGTGTATGAATCCACTCCTGGCTCAGTATTTGATCATAGTATCTTAAGTCAAATCTCCAGATATACTTCAGATTTGTGTTTTGGTGCAGTAGCAACAGACAATAATGTGGGCGAAGCGGCTGGTGGAGCATGAATAAGAGTATGGACGTAGGGGCGTTTGTAAAGGGTGGAGGTGGGCACACGTGTATACACATTTCCTCACTTCCCCAGGGGGAGGGGCAGTAGTCGGGGACAGCTGGGCATAGATGGATGGTGTGGGGGAGGTTACTCTGGATGTGTCTTTGTGTGCGTTTGTGACTATGTGTGTCCTCTTTGTGCCTTATGCGCATTTGTTTTATATGTTTCCTTTATGTATTCGACTGTATCTAATGTATTTTTAAGTACGTTTTCACATATTTATGCCTTTTCTGTAAGTGTGGGTGTTGTTTGTGTTCGACAAACACGCGTGTTTGTGTGGATGTGTATGTTTTATGAATGTGTGTTCAGTGTGTGGAACATAGGAGGGGTCTCTACAAACACACTTGTCATACACAATATAACACATGTATAGATATCAACTCTGAAAAGATACGACAATGAGATATTTTTGTTGGTACTATTATATTTGTCTAAATCAACTGACCCTTATTTGGATCAGGTATTAAAATGAATAATGGGTGGAACAACAGGTGTTTTTTCCTCTATTTTTACACATTGTATTTTATTTTTAGTGCATTTAACTTTATTCTTAATACATTTTAGTGAATTTTTAAGGACATTTTAGTGTATTTTACTCTATATTTGGTGTATTTTAGTACATTTCTAAGCACATCTTAGTGTATTTTACTCTATATTCAGAGCATTTTAATCAATTACAGCATTTTAATATATTTTTAAGCACATTCTAGTCTGTTTTTAGTGTATTTTACTATATTCTTGGTGCATTTTACTATATTTTTAAGCATATTTTAGTGTTTTACTCTATTCTTAGTGCCTTTTACTCTATTTCTGGTCCATTTTAGTATATTTGTAAGTAGATTTTAATGTGTTCTACTCTATTCCTAGTGCATTTTCTCTATTTTTTGTGAATTTTAGTGTATTTAGTTCATTTTACTCTATTAGAGCATTTTTATATATTTTTAAGCACATTTTGGTCTGTTTTTAGAGAACTTTACTCTATTCTTAGTGCAATTTAGTATTTTTAAAGCACATTTTAGTGTATTTGTAATGCATTTTACTCTATTTTACTCTATTCTTAGTTCATTTTAGTGTATTTTTAGTCCATTTTACTCTATGAGAGCATTTTTGTATATTTTAAAGCACATTTTAGTCTATTTTTTAATGCATTTTACTTTATTCTTCATAACAACATACCATTTTCCAAATACAGTAGATATAAACTTTATTGTCATTATTATATAGACTCCCCCAACATTTCATAAATGTGTTTTTTTAAGGGGGTATATGGCTGCCGCAGACCTTCCATGGTTCACACCCCTGCCTGTATGTTTTATATGAGTGTGTGTTTGTGTGTACGTCCACCCCAGTGCGTGTGTGTGATGGGCGTGTCCATGCTGCTGCTGCTTTGCCGTGGGTGCCTCTGTGGCTGCGTAATGGCCTGTATCATCCCATGCCATATCAAAACGCTCACCGCTGGCTGACTTTCCCGTCAAACGTGTACAGCGTCTGCAGCACACATGACACATGGCTCTGTCTTGTCACACACCATTGCACTATTCCCTCTGCAGTTACAATAAGAAACCCACACAAACACACAGTTGCACATCCTCTCAACCACATGCAGATAAAAAACATCCCATAAATCACATAGATACACATACTTTGTCCCAAACACTTGCGCAAAAGCACATAAATTCATCGTTGCAAAACAAATGCAACTGCACTTTAACACACTGGTGAATACAAAGAAACCCACACCAATGTGAAAGCCGCGCTTGTGCACGTACACGCACGTGCACGTGCACGTACTTTACTCCCAGTCAGATTGTAATCTCCTTGAATTGAATCTACACACTCACCGTAACACACATACGAATGCACACCTGCACATTTCAATGCACGTCTTACACATGCAGATAACAATCAGTTCCTGCTGCACTCACAGTTTTATTACAGTAAATAAAGTTCATTAACTGGTGCTAATTAGCAGCAACACTCTAAAGCTTCTATGGGAGAGGAAATAAAGGAAGAAGCCAATGAATTAAGTCTAATAGTGAAAGCAGTGAGAAAAATCTAAAGCTTAACAAGTGTATTTTTTCCCTCATTTCTAGTACAGATATTTTTTTTAATACATTTTCACTTGTTCTATTGGGATTTATTGTTGTTATTGTTGCAAAATTTAAGCAAAATTATCTACTAATGGAACAAGTGAACACAATCTTGGTCAGATTTGTTTTCCAGATCTGTTTAATCAGTGCTTCATCATATAGATGTTCATAAAATGTGTTAATGATAGACTGATATATCTGGCCAATACCAAATCATTTTAGACAAAAGTCTGCACACTGAAAACAATTTAATCTGACCAAAGGTATTTTTAAAAAAAAAAATATCTCATCAACTTAAAATCAGACATAATGACCTGAAGAGGAACTTTTGTGTGAGATATAAGAACTGATTTATAGACAATAAATCTGAAAATCTGATTTAAGAAATCTGACCAAGAACATTTTCACTTGTTTCATTGGCAGATTTTTTTTTATTTATTTATTTCTCATTTTTTGGCTTAATTCAATGTTTTTTCTGCTTGTTTAATTAAAGCAAAACAATCGGCTAATGTCTAAATTGTCTATGAATCAGTTCTTAAATCTCACTGAAAAGTTCCTCTTTATTTTAAATGTGAGTATTTGGCCTAGAAATAAGAAAAATGTACTTGTTAAAATGTAGATTACTTTTTTTTTTACAGTGTAATAACCTTTATACAGCCTCAAAATTATTCATACCCCTGCCATCCTTTGTGACTTTTTGTTTTTATCATAAAAATAATGAGTTTTATGTAGTTTCTTTCTGACCTGTATGTAAAATTGTTTTGTATTTTGGGGAAAAAAAATATTTCAGGAATATTTTATTCGTGGATTTCCAAAAAACACCATCTTCAGAACTATTCATACCTAGGTTTACTCTGTCCAAGTTCTGTTCTTAATAATCAATAGAGTAGTTTTTGGTTCCTCTAAGTGTCCACAGTTTGTCTTATGTCTCTGTGGGGTTCTGGTCCACTCTTCCTGGACCAAAACATCCTGCTGAGTCCATTTGGATGATCTATCTATCTATCTATCTATCTATCTATCTATCTATCTATCTATCTATCTATCTATCTATCTATCTATCTATCTATCTATCTATCTATCTATCTATCTATCTATCTATCTATCTATCTATCTATCTATCTATCTATCTATCTATCTATCTATCTATCTATCTATCTATACATCTATACATCTATCTATGTACCATACCTACCTACCTACACACCTATCTACCTACCTACCTACCTACTTACCCACCTACCTACCTACCTATCTACCTACTTACCCACCTACCTACCTACCTACCTACCTACCTACCTACCCACCTACCTACCTACCTACTTACCTACCTACCTACCTACCTACCTACCTACCTACCTACCTACCTACCTACCTACCCACCTACCTGCCTACTTACCCACCTATCTACCTACCTACCTACCTACCTACCTACCTACCTACCTACTTACCCACCTACCTACCTACCTACCCACCTACCTACCTACCTACTTACCTACCTACCTACCTACCTACCTACCTACCCACCTACCTGCCTACTTACCCACCTACCTACCTACCTATCTACCTACTTACCCGCCTACTTACCCACCTACCTACCTACCTACCTACCTACTTACCCACCTACCTACCTACCTACCTATCTACCTACCCACCTGCCTACTTACCCACCTGCCTACTTACCCACCTACCTACCCACCTACCTACCTACCTATCTACCTACCTATCTACCTACCTACCTACCTACCTACCTACCTACCTACCTACCTACCTACCTACTTACCCACCTACCTACCTACCTACCTACTTACCCACCTACCTACCTACCTACCTACCTACCTACCTATCTACCTACCCACCTGCCTACTTACCCACCTACCTACCCACCTACCTACCTACCTACTTATCCACCTACCTACCTACCTACCTATCTACCTACCCACCTGCCTACTTACCCACCTACCTACCCACCTACCTACCTACCCACCTACCTACCTACCTACCTACCTACCTACCTACCTACCTACCTACCTACCTACCTACCCACCTACCTACCTACCTACCTACCTACCTACCTACCTACCTACCTACCTACCTACCTACCTACCTACAGTATATAACACATAGTCAGATGTCTGCGTATATTTCATGTGTTTCCAGGAGGCAGTTCTCAGCTCATCTCTTCACTCTCCTGCAGTTTCCTTCTGCCTAAATCCACTGTTCTTCCACATCTTTATTAAAACACACACAGAAGTGATAGCACTTCTCTCATTTGACTTTCAATAAGATTTAAGCAGAACACTCCCATAAATACTTCCAACCGGAGAAACTCATTGCCTCCCATATTTATTGTGTAAAAAGACAGTGAAGGATCCCATGCACCTTGGCTACCTCCACATTCAGCCGCTCTCCTCCTTCCTCCTCCATCTGTCTCCTTCTATCTCTCACCTATTCCTCCTCTCCTCCATCTGCCTCGCTCCTCCTCCTCAATTTCCTCTCATCCTCTTTCACCTCTTTGCCCTTCTGCTCCCCCCCGCCCACCACCCACTTCCCCTCCTACCACCAACACTAACACTCACTGTAAAAAACAAACAAAAACAAGACAACATCTTACCAAGTGTATTTGTTTAATTTCTAGTCCAAATATCTCAGAATCACCTAAAGAGGAACTTTTCAGTCATATATAAGAACTGATTTATAGATTATAGATCTGGAAAACGTGATTTAAAGGTGTCATTTTTCCACGCTCCTTTTGGAATCTGATGGTTCACCCCGAGTTACCAAAAATAGTGATGTTAAAATGAGGCTTCATCAAGCATTAGTTTCTTTTTAGTACTCAGGGGTGTTAAACTGTGGTCCTGAAGGGCCGGGGTCCTGCATGTTTTAGATGTTTCCCTCTTAGACTTAGACTTAGACTTCCTTTATTGTCATTGTTACAATAAACATGTTTACAGAACAACGAAATTGTATTTCCGGTTCTTCCTTAAGGTGCACTTCAAATTTAAATATTAAAAAATAAAGAGTAAACTTTGTAGAATACAATTCTTCAATTACACCTGGAGGCCATTGCATCATTATCAGTCTGATGAGGAGCTGATTATTAACTCTTTAAGTGTCAGGGATGATGCATTCTGAATGGATGATTTAGTTTAAATTTTCAGAAATATTCAACAGTTTTTTTTATTTTGTGCATGGAAAAGGTGCCAAAAACCAAGAGGTGTTTTTTAATTATTATTTTATTTAAAAAAAAATGCTGTGACCAAATGTCAATACTAGTTTTCTTCTTTAGTAATTTTTTCCCCCTAAATTTTCCACATTATTTGTCATTTTGTAAATATTTATTAGTTTTTGTTCATTTTGTTTATTTTTCTACATTTTGGTTCTTTTAATTTTTAAATTTTTCTTTGATTTTCTGTCATTTGTGTCTTACTTTGCTCATGTTACCAGTTATTTTGTTAGTCCTCAGGAGTTAAAGGGTTAAACTGAATCACATGGAAGAGGGAAATATCTAAAACATGCAGGACACCGGCCCTCGAGGACTGGAGTTTGACACCTGTTCTGTAGATGGAGCCCAGTTGAAACACTTTCTTGAACAGAGAGCTCCATCTAGAACACTTAAAAAGAAACAACTATTACTTCATGAAGCCTCATTTTAACATCACTACTGACACTAGTGACCTTTGACAGTGGTTCATCACCTCCACTGACTGCATACTGCATTCACAGAAAACAACAAGAGGAACAAGGGACCCAGAAAAAGCCGGCCCATCTGACGTCAGATGGACTTTAGCGTCACCCACATGAGGTTAAGCCCGTCCCCGGCAGCGAATCTGAAGTAGCATTAGCATTAGCATCTACAAGAGAAGGTGGCGCCACAGTAGCTGCTGCACAAACTGGAAAAAAATGGCGGTTCAAACTGGTTCATGTGCTCTCTGTGGAAATAAAAATTTGTTTTCAGAACAAGCAACGGCATAAAACCTAGCTGAATGCTACTCTGGTAAAGGTAAACACACACAGAGAGCGAGAGAGGAGGGGGGATTGTTCCTTCACGCATTCTGAGCCAATCAGAGACGCCTTGTCACTGCGTCATGGACATGTATGAGGAAGTACCGGTAAATTTTGTTGTTCCACCTCAAGTAATTTTTCTACCGTGAAAAAAACAGCTGGACTTTTTAAAAAAATAGAACCAACACACAATGTATTCAATAATAATGGAGAACACAGTAATTTTAATGAAATAACCATGGAAGATCAGTATTACTTTTTTTTTATGTTTAATTCAATCCAAAATATCCTGTATTAATTTGTCATGTACTTGTTTTTAGAGAGACATTTTTTACAGTGTACCAACAAAGCCTCCTCATCTATTCGTGTGCTACAATTGATAGTTTTCCCATATTCTCCGTCAATTCTTGGCTAATTCAAAATGCAAACAGATAAAAAATAAATAAATAAAAAAATAAATCTGAAGGAACCTGTTTAGTCCAGAGTTCAGGTTCTTTCTGGTGGTCTGTGTTTGAAAGGACAGTAGA
>CM035799.1:34654943-34695873 GCA_020466265.1 Siphamia tubifer
TTAACAACACTAACAGCAGCCATAAGGTCTAAAGTGTGACACACATGTCTGTGTTAGTGTGAGGTTGGTAGTTTAAATCCTAGTGTCAGAACAGCTGAAGTTCCTCTGAATCTGTTCAGTGTTGAAGCAAAAATCACATAATTATTCCTTCCTTTGTAATAACTTTATATTTAACTGTAAACACATTGTACCGTAACCATCTGTAATATTTAGTTTTCATTTTAATTTTTTTTTTAAATAACTGACAGTAACAAAACATTTGCTTCCTTCTTTTGTTTGTATTTGTCCCTTTTCTCTTTTTTCTCTCCTTTTTTTCCGTAATTTTTTTCCGTTTTTATGTTCAGTGTTAAATGCTTGTATGTTCTGTGTGTCGTCAATGTTTAAATGTTTTGTATGAGCAGCATCTAATCTAATTTAATATCATCTAATCTAATTTAATATCATCTAATCTAATTTAATATCATCTAATCTAATTTAATATCATCTAATTTAATATCATCTAATCTAATTTAATATCATCTAATTTAATATCATCTAATCTAATTTAATATCATCTAATCTAATTTAGTCTTTCATGTTTTCTTTCTTTCATTTCTCGTATTTTTCCCTTTTTTCTCTTCTTTTTTGTTAATTTTCTCTCGTTTTTTTGTTTGAATTTTTCTCTTTTCTTTTGTCTTTTTCTCTCCTTTTTTCTTTTCCTGTTACTTTCGCCTTTGTTACTTCCCCCCTTTTCTCTTCTTTTTTAACCTTACTTTTCTCTCCGTTTTCGTTTTCATTCTTCTCTTTTCTCTCACTTTTCTTTCTTTGTTACTTTCCTTTTTTCTCTTCTTTTTCCTGAATTTTTTCTCCTTTTTTGTTCAAATTTTTCTCTTTCCTTTTGTCTTTTTTCCCTCCTTTTTTCCCCCTCTTCCTTTCCCTCTTTTTTTTGTTACCTTCCCTGCTTTTTCCCATAATTTTTTCTCCTTTTTTACTGTTACTTTCCCCCTTTTTCTCTTCTTTTTTTTAACCTCAATTTTCTCTCCTTTTTTATTTTAATTTTTCTCTTTCCTTTTGTCTTTTTTCCCCTCTTCCTTTTCCCCCCTTTTTTTCTTACCTTCCCTCCTTTTCCTCTTCTTTTTTCTCTTACTTTTCTCTCCTTTCTTGTTTTCAGTCTTTTCTTTTCTTTTCTTTTCTTTTCTTTCCTCT
Source organism: Siphamia tubifer (assembly GCA_020466265.1). Lineage (NCBI taxonomy): Eukaryota > Metazoa > Chordata > Actinopteri > Kurtiformes > Apogonidae > Siphamia > Siphamia tubifer. The sequence goes on from CM035799.1 coordinate 34,656,129, forward strand.
CCTTTTTCTTTTTCCTCTTTTTCTCTTTTTTTTTTAATCCTGTCATCTCCATCCCAGTCTCTGGACACAGTGCTGTTAAAGGTTCAAAATAACAACCCAAAGCTCATTGATTCTTTTTAATTCTTGGCACATGTGTGTGTTGTTTTTTTTTTTTTTTATTATTATTTGTTTTCCTCCCTCCTCTTTCTACCTCCTCTCTTTCCAGTGCTCCCCCTCTTTCTTTCATGTCTTGATGGGAGTTCCGCCGAAGCACTCTTAAGCAGATGTTCTTCCTGCTGAAAAAAAAAAAAAAAAAATCAATTCCACCGCCAGTGCAAGGATGTGATAACGCTCCACACCGAATATAAACCTGTCTGCTGCTTGACAATTTGGTTCCAATTAAACTATTTATACACAGCATATTTTCAGGGGTGAGGAGAGCGCTTTGAGGCATTTCTTCTGATGAGATGTTCTCGTCTTTGGCTTGGTCTTGTTGTCAATTATGCTATATTTTTGTTTTGAGGAAGATTAGACAGTGAGCCCTGGCATGTTTTAAAGGAAACAGGAAGAGAAGCCAGGACGAAGGAATGTGGTTTAGTGAAGTGGAAGAGCTCACAAAGTACGTTCACACACACACTGGGTCAGTCCAGAGAATTTTATCAAGTGGTTCCCAGATGTTTCTACCTTTTTACATACTTATATATATATGATGGAAAAAAAAACAACATTTAAAAGGATTAATTGTAAATATTTCCAAAGTTATGACCATTTGAAATAAGTTGGGAGGAGCTGAAAATTCAGACGGTAAATTTTTGGTTTATTTTCAGAATCATTTAATAATAATAATAATAATAATAATAATAATAATAATAATAATAATAATAATAATAATAATAATAATAATAATAATAATAATAATAATAATAATAATAATAATTATTATTATTATTATTATTATTATTACTATTTAGGAATAAGAAGAGCTAGAGGAGAATATGGAGAATTATTTCACATGAACCTATATTAATAAGAAATGTGAAAATATTTACTTAAATTTACACTATAATTGTATGTTACAAAGAATAGAGGGAGAAAGTAACTAAGTAAAATTACTTTCTTACTGTATTTAAGTAGATTGATTTTGGTATCTGGACTTTACTGGAGTATTTATTTTACTGGCAACTTGTTGCTATATTTTTGTATAAATATCTGTACTTTACATTCTCAGAATAGATGTGTTGCTTTTTCAAACTAAACAGATGTGATAGTATGAAAAATAAGTGACGTCAGAGAGAAAATATGAGGAGCAGAGGAACTGTGACTTTATATATTATAATTATATAACTATAATCTCACAAATTTGACTCTTTATATCATAATTTTAACTTTTTATCTCACAATTTAGAGTTTTTATCTCACAAATGTGACTTTTTATCTCATAATTTTGTCTTCATTTCACAATTTAAAAATTTTATCTTAAAATTAGTCATTTTTTAATCTCATATTTATATATATTTTTAAATCTCATGATGACTTTTTATCTCAACTAGATGTTATGATGTGACCTATTGAAGAAGATTCAATGTTTTTACTTTTTTCACTGTGGACAGGTGCAACAGCAAAAACCATTTTAACTACATCAAAAAAAATCTATATATAGAACTTCCATTAAGAACATTAACACAGGTTTGCACATGGTATGATTTAAATATTTTCCCAGTGTATTCCATGTACCTTTACTATGCATAGTACAACATAAACTACACATTTCCGTGTACTCTACTGTACGTCTCTTGCTTGAATTCACTTAATCCTCTGCTACACTGGACGCATGCAAAGTGCAGAATTAGCCTGACGACCACCCGTTATCAAGGGAGTTCTGTTAAATACCATCATTTGAAGCCATTTGAATAGTTTTACACACCCAGACAGTTCACTGCTCAGTAGTTTTTGTGCTGTTCCCATTCCAGCCCCATCCTCCAAAATCCCTTCATTATAACAGGTCATTTGTATTCTCTTTTTCTTTTTCATTTCCATAATGCCCGTCCCGTTTGAGCTTGTTCTCTACCGGCATGTTCTCTACATATGCATGCAGTTAACCTTCTACCAGCCTTATGTCCCAAACCCTGGGTCGTAGATGACATTATTTTAATAACACTTATATATACAGCTCCCACATCAATGCACCTGCACTTGTCTCACATCAGATTAAAGTGAATCAATTTATATTTCTGAATATATAAACCATTCTTTAGTGCAAAAGCAACACAAAAGAATGTTTTACAGTGAGGATTAATAGATTAATGATTAATGATTAGCCTCATTTCTCTAATCAATCAAGACAAATGTGATAGAATTTTTCTTGTAAACATTCCAGTGAATATAATCCACTCAAGTAGAGAGGTGTTAATAGTACTCATATATTGTACTTAAGTAGAAGTACAGCTACTTATGTGAAAAAAAATACTCTGGTAAAAGTACTGATTCAACTCCTGTACTTAAGTAAAAGTAAAAAAGTACATCCTACCTACCTACCTTTTACAGTATACCATTATCACTAATGAGCATTAAAATATTTTTTCAATTTGTCACTTATTTCAGGGACATGAAAAGGAAAACTAGGGTAAAGGAAGTAAAAGTAAGAAGAGGAGGAGGGAGGGGGAGAGGGGAGGAAGAAGGTTGAAGAAAAAAAATGGAAAAGGAGAGGGGGTGAGAGGGAAAAGGAGAAAATTGGGAAGGTGAGAAAAAAAAAATTAATGTTGTGTTCTATTTGGACAGTTGTTCCTGGGTTTAACTTTTGCATTGTGGGTATTTTTTTTTTTTTAGGTATTGGTAATGGTGGCACTAAATATGCTTTGGCTTCAGCCCGAAACCTTTTTGATCAAGCAGTGAATTTACCATCTGTGAAACTGTGTCTGATCTGCCTTGTGCTTGTGCCTTGTTTTGTATTTCGACCGAAATAAAAATAAAATAAAACTAAACTAAACTAAATAAAATAAAATAAAATAAAATAAAACTAAACTAAACTAAACTAAACTAAACTAAACTAAACTAAACTAAACTAAACTAAACTAAACTAAACTAAACTAAACTAAACTAAACTAAACTAAATAAAATAAAATAAAATAAAATAAAACTAAACTAAACTAAACTAAACTAAACTAAACTAAACTAAACTAAACTAAACTAAACTAAACTAAACTAAACTAAACTAAATAAAATTAAACAAAACAAAACAAAAAAAAACTAAATAAAATAAAATAAAATAAAGTAAAATAAAACTAAACTAAACTAAACTAAATAAAATAAAATAAAATAAAATAATATAAAATAAAATAAAATAAAATAAAATAAAACTAAACTAAACTAAACTAAACTAAACTAAACTAAACTAAATAAAATTAAATAAAATTAAATAAAACTAAACTAAACTAAACTAAACTAAACTAAACTAAACTAAACTAAATAAAATAAAATAAAATAAAATAAAATAAAATAAAATAAAATAAAATAAAATAAAATAAAATAAAATAAAATAAAACTAAACTAAACTAAACTACACTAAATAAAATTAAATAAAATTAAGTAAAACTAAACTAAACTAAACTAAACTAAACTAAACTAAATCAAATCAAATCAAATCAAATCAAATAAAATCATTATTTTGTCTTTTCTCCAGATGGTTGAAGGTCGGCTGTAGTTCTAATTAGTGGAGGTATTTTTCAGGTGTTTAAACTAAAATCAGCCTGGGGTGTGAGGAGGTTAAACATTGACACATTTATGAACAGAAGAGTCTTAGAGCACTATTATAGGTACGGAACTGAGCTCTTGTTGTTGCTTTGACCTGTTGTAAACCGCCGTCCACTTGAGCTTCTCTTCATCTTTTGGCCCCTCCCTCAGGTCTTACCGTCTCTGGATGTTGAGGCTGCGACTGACTCATCGCTCTTACATTGGCCTCGCAGACGTACAAGCAGATAGCCATTTGTCTGCTTTTTTTGTCTCTCTGACAGTGTGTCTGTGTGTGTGTGTGTGTGTGTGTGTGTGTGTGTGTGTGTGTGTGTGTGTGTGTGTGTGTGTGTGCCAGTGCTTTCAGAAAGACAGATAGAGATATACAGATAATCTGACAAGCAGAGAAAGAGATGGGCGGGGGGAGATAGAGAGCAGGAAAGAAGAGAGCGAGGCCACTAAATGCGTTTTTGTGGCTTTATCTGATTTGCGTGTTGGCGTTTGCTCCTAGTTTTTTGCTTGTGTTTTGGTCCAAGTGACTGTTTGACTGTCTGACTCCCTTCTCCTCTTCCTCTCTCGTCCGCTCAGATGACGACCCCCTTCAGCCCAGGACCAAGGATAAGACGGCGTCCGTTGGGGGGAAGGTGACGCTGACCTGCGTGGTGGCCGAGAGCGACAACTCGTCCCTGCAGTGGTCCAACACGGCCCAGCAGACTTTGTACTTTGGGGAGAAGAGAGGTGAGTGGGATGATGGGACGGAGACGGTTTTAGCCATTTAAGGAAGCGTGAGGAGAAGGACACGCAGGAATTTGACGTAACCGTGCCAACATTTGTGTCTCCTGAGGACTGGGGAAACTTTTTATAGACACCAAAGGTCAGGGTTGGACGTACAGCTGTTCTACACATCCATTTGTTTTCTCCCTCTTATCTGGGGCGGGGTCACAGGGGCAGGAAAACCCAGAATTCCCTCTCCCGGTCTTCCACAGAGACTCCGTGGCGTTCCCAGGCCACTCCAGTGTGTCCCAAAGCATCCCACACAGATGCCTGACCCACTTTGAACTGGGTCCTCTGGATGTGGAGGAGTAGTGGCTGTACTCCCAGCTCCTCCCCATTATCCCTAAGGGTGGTCCCACACACCCTCATTCCAGTCGCTTGTATCTCATTGTTTTGATCATGACTCAAAGCTCATGACCATGAGTTAGAACATGACGGTGAATCCAGAGCTTCTCAGTTTGGTTCAGCTCCTCCTTCACCATGATGGACCAACATAATAATAATAATAATAATAATAATAATAATAATAATAATAATAATAATAATAATAATAATAATAATAATAATAATAATAATAATAATAATAATAATAATAATAATAATAATAATAATAATAATAATAATAATAATAATAATAATAATAATAATAATAATAATAATAATAATAATATAATAATAATAATAATAATAATAATAATAATAATAATAATAATAATAATAATAATAATAATAATAATAATAATAATAATAATAATAATAACAATAATAATAATAATAATAATAATAATAATAATAATAATAATAATAATAATAATAATAATAATAATAATAATAATAATAATAATAATAATGTTATGTATTGATAACAGTTTCCAGTTGTGTATCTGACAATTGTCATTTACACCTCAGTTGGTGTTGAACACAGAATTCTCACCGACATTTCCGAGGATCTCTGAATAAACTGTGTTAGAAATGTCAGCATGTGTTTTTCCATCGTCAAACAGCTGTTTAATCATCTTCAAGTCCAGTGGACATGTGTAATTTCTGGTTTACTCAACTTGCTTCACGTCAAAATTGGATAAAACGGGAAACGGTTGTTATCATTTTTTTTTTCATTATTTAAACACAAAAGTGAAAAATAATTTAAAAAAAACCAGATTGTTATCTGTTTTTTCATTTTGGTTTTGGAAACAAATAATGAAGAAACAAGGTGTTTATTCGTTGTCTTATTTTTGGTTTTATTTTGAAAAAACGAATGAATGAATGATACACGGATTCTTATATCTGACTGAAAAGTTCTTCTTTTTGATTTTACTTTAAGTGTGAGGAGATATTTGGACTAGAAATGAGACAAAACACACTTTAAGAGTTTGATATTTGCAGTGTACATAGATTAAACAGCTGAATTGGGGTGTGTTTGGAGACCTGCTGTTGGTTTATAATGACACACAGTCGCTCTGTTACTGGACAGTTCTGTTGTAATGGGACAATATATTGACTTTTAGTTCTTGACAGTTGTTTTGAACATTGCCCCAGTTTGGAAAAGCAGACAGGAGTGACAACATGAACGTAGAAAACAGCAGAAAAATGTAAAAAAAAAAAACAACAAAAAAAAACAAAAAACAAACATCCTATTGGTTTGAGTGTAGGTTATATTTAACATATTGTCAGTGTTTTTCCAGGGAAAAGCTGAAGCCATTTTTCATGAGGCAGAGTGAATAATAAAAAATAAATAAAAAAAATAAAGTAAAACTGTTGTTCTGCAGCTCTTTCTTATCGGCCCTACCTAAGCACAAACCAAATATAAAGATAGACAATATGCCACCATTTCTTGCTCTGATGGAAAAGTGACATATATCACAGAGAGGGAATGAGCCTCAGAGTCTGAACAGACATTCAGTGCTTTATATAATCTATATGTAAATTTCCTGTCTGTAATATATGTGCAAATGTACTCTGTCCATCCTGGAAGAAGGATCTATTTTTTTTTTTTTTTTTTTTTTTTTTGTTGCTTTAATTCCAGAGGGACTATTCCTTATTTGATCCAAGGGTCCACGATGGTCCATGTTGTAGATTGTACAGACGAAAGGTGTGTGATACAAATTGGGTGATTTCATCTCCTGATACAAGAAAAAAAAAAAAAAAAAAAGAAAAGAAAAACCCTACTTAAAAGAATTAAGGAGACACTAGACCACTTTGTTTCTTCTTGTGTTTTTTTATGTGAGTTTATTTTAGTCTGAAACAGTGACGATTGAAATGATGTTGTTTTGGTAAAAGTGAAGGAGTCTGGGGTCTTTAATTGTTTAAACTTCCAGTCATTTTTGTCTAAATCACACCTAAATGTTTTAATAAAAGTAAATTGAAGGCTGTTCTTCTCTTTTTAAAGCTGACACCCTACTTTTTTTTTTTTCCAGTGCAGGCACTCTGTTACTAACACTGAGTATTTCAGGTTTTATATATTACACTTTTTACCTGATTAGCACTGCAATGTGGAGGCTTTTGATTGGTTTACACTTTTTTTAAAAACACCTCTTCCTGCTTTGTTTTATGTTTGACTACCTGATGAAGGCTTAGATGCCGAAAACACGTTAAGGTCTTTTATAGGCTTTTATAACCAAGCCAATGTAATAAAGGCATTTTATATTTTCACATATAAGAGAAAAAAATAAAAATAATAAAATATATATAGTTTATTGATTGACCACCAACATTACAATAGTTACGATAATTTCATAAATATACATGTACAATACATTTTTTATAAGTGATGGTTGAGGAGCCCAGATAAAGGCATGGTACGCCACTGCATCGTCGTCTCCTCATTTGATTATTTACTATATAACAATGTTACATACATTATGATATAAGGTATTTAAATATATGCCTTTAGAATTAGTGTTGACATTTACATTGCATGTATATATATATATATATATATATATATATATATATATATATATATATATATATATATATATATATGCATATATATATATATATATATATATATATATATATATATATATATATATATATATATATATATATATATATATATATATATATATGAAGCAATGAAGCACATTGTGGATGGAACAAATATAAGTAAATAAATAATTAGACATAAACGTGTACATAGATCCTTGCTTTGCGTTTTCATTTTGGCAGGATGGTTTTCATTATTAATTGATTTGGTAGAATGATTATAGGTCGTACTGCACTCTGGCTGCTTATTTATCTAAAGTATTTTAACAGATGTAACAACTTGGGATATTGCAATGGAAACTATACTTCGATATCATTGATAACTTGACATAGTTTTTGAACCCTGTACAATTTCTCATAAATCAGTGGTGCTAAGCTATTTATGACCTAAGCCCATCAGTTCCTGTTTTGAATGCTTTTTTATCCCAACTTTTTGTTATTTGTTATTAGCGCCAAATCTCCCTGAACACTCAGAGATAAGAGTGAAAATGTCGGACTTGATCAGGGAGAAGATTAAAACAGGCGATGCGAAGGTTGTACGGAAACGTTGTATGTGTTGGCTTTATAGAGTGATGATGTGGGTGGAGTCTATTTTATGTGCTGGAGTGCATATTGAGACGTTAGAAAGGAGGCAAGACTTTTAACATTAGAAGCACAAGGTAAAGATGCCGCGAATGTACTATGTGAGTTTAGAGCCAAATTTAAGATCGCGGGTTGATAGCGGGCGGGTTGGGTTTATCGATACGTGACATCATGCGGCTTGGGCGGGGCGGGCCTGGCCACGTCTTGGGTTTGGGCGGGGCGGGTTTCTGTAAAACCCCCTAACAGCGCATCACTAGTAGTTATAGTAAAATTTGAGTTTCGATAGAGTGAAAATATTTATCTTTAGTACTTCCTGGTTTTTGAATAGAGGTTCTGTATGGCTGTTGTATTTACTACAAGTAAGTATTCTTATTGACCGTTTTTAGATTTTTATATATATATATATATATATATATATATATATATATATATAACTTACATTGAAAATATTTTACATTGTCATCTGAAAATACAATTACTTTTAACGTTCACATTTGAGCAAAACCTCTACCATTACTGTTGGTCCACCATGTTTTTTTTTTCAGTTACAGTACAGAACGCTTACTTTCAGAATGAACATTTTCCACCGACAAACAAACAATTCGCACACACGTCGAACACCTTCCTTTCATTAGAATGATTAAAAACCCACTCTGAGAGGCATTACGTTTCCTGCATAATATCCAAATTAGTTGTAAATTAATGCAATTTTTAGGAGACAGGTTGTAATAAAGATGTTTGCTGCTGCACATTTGTCCAATGAGGCACTAATAATTACTCTGTGCACACTGGGTCACAAGCTTTGTTCCACACAAAAGCATCCATACACACTGAGGGACTGCGATAGCAAAAAACATATTTTTTTTTCTCTTTTTTTTTTTTATGTAACAAAGCGCAAAGTCTAAAGTGCCACAAACAAAAGTCACCACAATAAATGTTTAAAGCACAATGGGAAAATTCAAACCGCATTAGCTTTTTAATAATAATTTTGACTAAATTGATGTGCTAACTGACCAGATTTAATGATATTTTTTGTTAAATAAGCAGCACTGAAATTTTCCACTCATTGTCCCACATCAGAAAACCAGTATTTTGTGTGTTTTAACAATACATAAAAGACAGAAGAAAAAAAAATATGGACTGACATTATAAATATAGTGTTTTTTTGTGTTAATGATTGCTTTAGCGTGTGCTAGTTCCAACCCACCGTTCAAAATATTGTCAATAGTGAAAAGGACCCTGCAGAGTGAGTGGCCAGTTTGGCTCCAATACTGGGCAATACCACCAAAGCTATAATTGTAATGAAATTGTTAGATGTGACATAATTAAAAAAAAAAAAAAGAAAGAAAAAAGAAAAAAAGTGGCTCAAATTGACAGTTAAAGTAAAAAGTTATAGTCTGGAGAGCTCACATTTTCTTTTAGATCAAATCATTTTCAGTATTTCTCACTATTACACTACAACAGACGTGTTATTTAAAAGCCTAAATAAAGGATAAACATGGAAGAGATGGAGATGGAGGAGAAAGAGTTCCTCACCATTAACAATAGAAGTGGAATTATAGAGAAATACACTGGAAAAATCATGTTGTTTTTCTCATTTCTAGTTCAAATATCTCATCACATTTAATAAAACAAGTGGTGCCAGACACAACTAACTCCGCCCCTCGCAGATATTTTACCTCCTAATACACACCTCTGTCTCAAAATGTGGATTTGACACTTGGAGGGTGCTCAAGGTCAAAGGTCATGATGTCATTTTGAAGCTCATGTCAGGTCAATACTAGTAACTAAGTCTAATCTCCACTGGTTTTTCTGTTATAGTCCATGTTTATTTTTTAGGTGTTGACTGACTGACCTCTGACCTCCTGGGTCAACAATAGGTCAAAATCTATACACACAAGATACAGACTTGAAAGACCATCATTTTGGTGTTCATTGGAAGTCTGTAAGATGAATAGTTCAAAGGTTATATTCAATATTCATATATATGTTTTGGAGGTGTCATGGCGGCATGTATGTATATTTAGAAAAGCACAGTCAAATGGTAAATGACCAAACTCTGAGCTCTTAATAAAAGAGAATGACCTTAGGGCAAATTGTAATTCTGTAAAATATTGTATTCTTATACCAGTAAAAAGAAGTTTATTGTAATAAAATTCATATGTATTTTTACATGTGTGTGTGTGTATATATTCTTTTCCAATTTCAACTAAGAATTTTTATTATTCATAATGAATGTAGTGTTTTGATAATTACAATGACTAGCTGAAATATGATCTTGAAAATATGGAAATAAAATGAACCGTATTAATATTTTATGAGCTCAGGATTTAGAAAAATCCCGGATTTCAAAATATGTGAGGGTTTTTAAGTATAATTTTTGTTAAAAATCTTCTTCGAGCATGCTGCCTATAGGGTAATAACATCTTAATTTGTTCAGAAATAAAAGTTCTTAGTATAGGACGACAGCGCCACCATATAAACACGGTACATATTGAAACTAATGATGCAAACAACATGCCGCCATGACACCTCCTGGAAACACTCTTGATCTAACCTCACCCCAGAAATATGTCTGAGATAAAAGAAAATACTAATTTAAAAAAAAAAACAAAACATGAATATTCAAGCAAACAACTGTAGAATAACTTTCCCCTGGAGTGACCAGTATGCATCAAAGGGTTAAATGAAGTAAAAAAAATACTTCATACTATTACATTTTAAAGTTGTTTTTAGAAGGATATTTTTCCAGTGTGGATAAATAGAGTGAAAAATGTTGGGATTGGAAACGTTAGATGCCAACAAGTTCTCATAAGTGAGAGCCAACATTTGTGTAACAGACGATTTGGAGAACGGAAAGGGCGAGAGAGCGAGAGAGTGAGAGAGAGAGAGAGAGTGAGAGAGAGAGTGAGAGAGAGAGAGAGAGAGAGAGAGAGAGAGAGAGAGAGAGAGAGAGAGAGAGAATGAAGAAGGGAGGTGGTGAAGGACAAATGGAGAGATCAGTGAGTCTTTACTGCAGATGGAGCTTTAAGCGCTGAAGAGGACAGAGATGGAAAGTGACACTTGTGTGCAATGATACAACACTTAAAGAACAACCCTCACTTTAAAGACTGTTGAGAAGAGGACTGAGGTGAAGAGGACGGGGAAGGGGAGGAGGCAGTGACTCCCCTAACTGCAAAGGTCCTGCAAGAATATAGACTAGGGAACTACGCACAGGTGTAGTCCAGAGTATACGGTGCTATATGGAGGATAGAATTTGTCATTTTTTGGACATTGTTGTGTTTATTTACCCACTTTTAAAACCCCCATGATGCAATGTGAAAATGTAAATCTTACTAAGTGTATTGTTCTTATTGTTAAGCCCACAAATGTAACAGTAGTTTATTATATTTGTGGGATATTATTACAATTTTTACCATCACGTAAATGTGATACATTTGGTAAGTGATTGCTGTTATATTTGTGGGATTATTATGTTCAAAGCTGCAGTTTTTTTTTAATACGTTTGCAGTTTATTACACTTGTTTCTAGTACAAATATCTCATCAGACTGAAAATTAGACAGAATCACCTAAAGAGGAAAGTTTTAGTCAGATATAAGAGCTGATTTATAGATAATAGAGCTGGAAAATATGATTTAAGAAATTTTAGAAGGATAAGTTTCTTTTTTTCTTTTCATTTGGCAGATTTTTTTTTTGCTTAATTCAAGCAAAAAAAGTTCTTGAATGAAGCAAAGAATTCTTCAATGTATTGAATTCTGAAAAAAAAGTAAACTAAATGTTGAATGAAACAAAAAAAATCGTGAAATTAAGCAAAAAAAATCTTGAATTTGAAAGAAAGAAAACTTCAAATTAACCAAATAAAAAATAAGCAAAATAATAATACTAATACTAATACTAATAATAATAATAATAATAATAATAATAATAATAATAATAATAATAATAATAATAATAATAATAATAATAATAATAATAATAATAATAATAATAATAATAATTAACCAAAACAATCTTGAATTTAAAAAAAACCAGATTCCTAGATAATAGATCTGGAAAATCTAATTTATAGAAATTTTACCAAGATAATTTTTATGTGTTCTGTTGGCAATTTTTTTGTTGTTGCTAGAATTAAGTAAAAAAAGTTAATTAAAAAAAAAAGATGTTGGACAGATTCCTTCAATCATATTTTCCAGATCTATTGTATATAAATCAGTTTTTATATATTATATCCTCTTTAAATGATTCTGTCTAATTCTAAGTCTGATCAGATATTTAGACTAAAAATGAGACAAATACACTTGGTCAAAATGATATTTTTTTCCAGTGTATGAGTTCATTTCATTACTGTTTTGTATGTTTTTGCAGTGTAACAGATAGAGTGAGAGAGGGAGGGAAATGTTCCCAAAGAGTAAAAGGAGTGAGAATGAGGAGGAATAGTTGGGTCGATGAGAGGGAGGTAAAGAGCTGACAGGGTAAGACAGGAAAAGAGGGAGTCTGAAAAGCATAGCAATCAATGGACTACCTGGAAGAGTGGAGAGTGAATAAAAGACAAACCAAAAGACACTACGTCTGCCTTTAAACTGATTTTCATGTACTGTGTTGGAAGAGTTCCAATCATTTCAAGGACTTCTTTCATTCTTCTTTTCTTTTCTTTTACTCTCCAGAGGCAGTTTCAAATCAAAGTCAAATAAACAGGCTTCATAGTCATACTTACCCACTAAATATACTGTGTAAAGAAAGACTTGATATTATATAATGACAGATGTTGTCGTTCACAGCTGCTGTTAGCATGCTAATCCGTTAGCCACCGTGCTAGTCTGTCTTGTACTATCACGTTGGAACACTGGAGTTATCAGTGAACTCAGACCAACATGAGATTAAAAAAAAAAAAGACTACTAGGTATATAATATATAAACTATGGATAATTTATTCACTCAAATAACATTTATATTTTTTTCATTTATATATAATTATTTATTTACTCATATTTGTTCCATCCACACTGTGCTTCATCACAATACATTAATATATATGCACATGCAATGTAAACGGTCGACACTAACCCTAAAGGCATATATTTAAGTACCTTATAAATTATAATGTATGTAACATTGTTAAATAGTAAACAATTTAGATGAGGAGACCATGATGCAGCGGCGTAACGTGCCTTTATCTGGGCTCCTCGACCATCACTTATAAAAACTAATAATGTATTGTACATGGACATTTATGAAATTATCATAACTATGAAATATATTGATTGTAATGTGTTGGTGGTCAATCAATAAACTATGTCTATGTCTAGTTTTGCTCAGCGTTTGTCTGCCTGTCTGTCTGTCTGTCTGCCTGTCTGTCTGTCTGTCTTTTCTAGTTTACATTCTTATTTTTGGTGCTAGGTGAAATTTTCATAAATACTAAAATATGCACACCTATAAAACAAATATAATTTCATTTTAATTTTGGAAAACAAGTTCAGATCTAATCATACGTGTCAAATAATAATTAATTGTATTTTTTTAACCCTTTAAATGAGCTGTATTGATTGTGATGTCGCTACATTTTTTTGATACAAAAACACACAAAAAGAGATTTTTTTCACATGTATTGTGCCTTAATGTTTTCTGTGAATGCAGTATGCAGCCAGTGGACGTGACAAACCACTTTCAAAGGCAGCATGTGTTGGTAACTCGGGGTGATCCATTAGATTCCAAAAGGAGCGTGGAAAAGTAGTTTTCAGTGGAATCACACCTTTAACCTTTATATTCATATTTACATGAGCATCTTTTATATTCATGCCAGGCTGTAGATGGTGCTGTGATAGAATGCTGTTTTGTCAACGTGCATGTGGAACAGCAATATTTTTGCATTTCTTTTTTTTTTTTTTTTTTCTCCTTTTTTTTGGTCTGCATTTGTTCTCATTGTTTAACACCACAGAGAGAGTGTCAACATTGTTTGAGATCAATGCATTTTGTAGTCTTGCAGCCAAATATTTTAATATTTAGTGCATGTGTGTGTGCATTTTCAACCATGAGATGGTAACCCAACAGCAGATAATTTTCAAGATTTCCACAGATTTCCACATATTTTTACATTTTCAACCAGTAAAAAACTCAATTCTCATGTAAAACGAAAGGCACTTCTGAGAAAATATATTGTCGTTTTTAGTTTTCAGTAGATTAACATGAATTTGTCCACTGTTTCTTCATACATTTCACTTGGGTTCTTCATCACTGTCTGTGCACATGAGTGTGGTGTCATGACAGCTAAAGTTTACAGTGGGGGGTGTGGGGTGACCGTGGTGTTCAGAAATGTCATATCATATTGGTTTGTCTTCCTGGGTTGGCTGTAGACCATTACTTTCAGGGCCCACATTTAGACCAATTTGATCTCCAGTGGGCCGGACCAGTAAAAGAATAGCATAATAATAACCTTGAAAATAAAATGACAATAACAAATGTTTGTGTTTGTTTTAGTGCAAACAAACCCCATTACCTTTTTATACTTTTTTAAGATAAACTATCCAACAAAACAGATGTGATTAACCTGAAAAAACTGAAATATCTCAAGAAAAAAACATGAAATACTAATAAGACTATGCCTAATTTTATCATTTATGCATGTGCATTATGTATCAGATCTGCTACAAAGACACTGAATTGTGTTGAATTTTCTTTATAAATTTCAGGTTGTTCATATTTATTTAGATTTTTCACATATAAACATTTATCAAGTGTAAATATTTTCCTAATTTAATGTTATTTTTTGCACTATAACAAGGATAGAGTTTTGAAGTTATCATTATTTATAGGCATAATTTCAATTATTTTCACATCAAATTGAGAAGAAAATATAGTCATTTTTTTTTGGAGGTTATTCTAGATAATATTGGTCTGTATGTGGAACCTGAACTAAAATCGGTTCCACAGCCTTGACTGTGGTATATTTGCACTGAGCAAATTCATCCCAGGGGCCACATTGGAACCTTTTAGGGGGCCACATTTGGCCCCCGGGCCGCATGTTTGAGACCCCTGCTGTAGACAGTGACACCCCTCTAGAATAACATCGATCCCAGTACTTATTTTCTCTCGATTATTCGGGACACGTTCTGAATTTGTGAGATGCATAAATTCGGCTTCCAATGTTATACGTACACACAGTATGCAGGATAGTTGGTCACCCTATGACCAGAATTTAAAAAACCATGAAAAAATTTTGAATTCTGACCTGATTTAAATTCTCAAAAATAACACAATGTTTTTTAACCACAAGTGCAAAGTGTGCGTAAAAAGCACCCCCTGGATACCGGAAAGTTAACTTAAGGGTCTGGGTTAAAATAAACAGGAGAGTGAACAGCATTTTTCTGTCACAGTCTAATGCGTAAATATTCTAGTGATTATTTCACAATTCCCAAAGCTGGTTTAGTTTGTTTACATGCCATATATAATCTGTTAAACTGCGTGGCTTCTTTGGATTAAACTTGGCCATCTCCCATGTATGACCTTCCAAAACATTTCTTTGCTTGGTTGTTAACTATAATTGATCAGCCAAGCATTGAAATGAAGAGAGAGCAGCCAATTTATACAAGAAAAGTAGCAGTACATGTAACTAGAGTGGAGGAATGAGGCAGGCGGCGGTGGGAGTGGGGGTGGGGAGGTGGGTGAATGGAGTGGGTGGGTGGGGGGGGGGGGGCTCTTTAACAATTGATTGATTGGGAGGGAGCAGGCGAGTCATGTGTGCATTTGGCCTCGACGACCCAGTGCAGACAGTGAACCTCAGCATCCAGACAAAGAAAAGATGGAAGGATGGGCCGAGGGAGAGAGAGAGAGAGACAAAGATGTGGGACGAGTTAGATATTTTATGTAAGAGGTGATAAAAAAATAAAAAGGGTGGAATCAGGACTACTCGCCGACGCTTTCCCGCTCGGCACAGCATGCGTGGAGCTTTGGAGAGTTGAGACTTGATGAAAATGGATAGACAGAGAGAGCGGAGTGAGGGACGGACGAACAGCGTGATGAGAGAGTCGGAAAAAGCGGAGTAAAAATAATGAATGACAACTCCTGGCAGTGTTCGCAGAGAAGAAAGTGTACTTCACAGGGATCAGAGATGCTAAACCCAGACGACTGAAAGGCGAAGGAAAAGCAGTCGCAAAACAGATGGATGGATGATTTCTGGCTTAGTCCTTTAAATCTTCTTTACACAGCCTGTATAGAAACAAGTCTGTACTCTTAGATATAAAAAAATAAATAAATAAATAAAATAATTTGCCATTGGGGTAAACACATGTTGCTTGGCTAGATTTCTTAAAGCTAGAATAAAAGCCTGGTTATTGAAAGACAACAAATTGTTCTTCTTCCAGGCGACAGAAGCAGATTTAGACCAGATCCTTTAAAAGCTCTGCAACTAAATTCACTCTAACACAAGTGGTGCCGACCACTACAAACCACAACCCTCGCAAATGTTTTAGCTCTAAACATTTTAAACATTTTCCTCTCAAAACGTGAGACTATGGCTTGACCTTTCAAGATAGCTCAAGGTTAAAGGTCATGACACCATTTTGAAGCCCATGCCAGGTTTCATATCTGTCGATATCTGTCGGGATGGCCATGGCTCAATTGGTAGAGTGGGTCGTCCAGTAACTGAAGGGTTGATGGTTCAAATCCTAGTTGCTCTGTTGTGTCCTTGGGCAAAACACTTCAACCTCCTTGCCTCCAGTGCCACTCACACTGGTGTATGAATTCTTGGTGATGGTGGTCAGTAGGCGCAAAATGGCTGCCACGCTACATATGTAGTTTACCACCACCAGAGGGAGCATGTGAGAGTGAATGAATAATGGGTCACTAATGTGAAGCGCTTTGAGTGGCCAAAAAAGTGCTATATAAATCCAAGCCATTCTAATAATTGTAACTAAGCCTTTATCACCACTAGGTTTTCTGTTATAATCCATGTTAGTTTTT
The DNA here is from genome assembly GCA_020466265.1 of Siphamia tubifer. Taxonomy (NCBI): domain Eukaryota; kingdom Metazoa; phylum Chordata; class Actinopteri; order Kurtiformes; family Apogonidae; genus Siphamia; species Siphamia tubifer. The sequence continues at coordinate 34,673,131 of CM035799.1, forward strand.
TAGGTATTGACTTGGTGACCTCCGACCTCTTGGTTCAACAATAGGTCAAAACATCCTTCAAAGCATTGAAGGATGAGCATTTTGGTGTTCTTTGGAAGTGTCTAAGATGAATAGTCCAAAATTAATTGAAGATAATTTTCAGTTAAATTATCAGATTTTATTTTTTGGCTTAATTCAAGTGGTTCCAGAATATGGGTTTGACATTCAATGTGGGTCAAGGTCAAAGGTCATGATGCCATTTTGGAGTCTACATGTAGTTTCCTAATAGTAATTGAGTACTTATCACCACTAGGTTTGGAGTTACGACCATTTAAAATCATGTGACCTTGATTATGACCTTTTAAGGGTCACTCATGGTCAAAGGTTATGGCATCATTTTGAAACCTATGCCAGGTTTCCTATCTGTCAGTATAATGATCTAAGTTTGTATCTTCAGGTACTGACCCAGTGACGCCTGACGTCTTGGGTCAACAACAGGTCAAAACCTATACAACACAAGATATAGAATTAAAAGACCAGCATTTTGGTGTTCACTGGACGTCTAAAAGATGAATAGTTCATAAGTTGTTTGATTTTGACTTTAATTGTTACCTTGACCTTTGACCTAGAGTCTTCAAATTTGTCCTTGAAGGTTCTGAAACGAATGCAGTTAGAGCAAAAAGAAGCTACATGTGAAACTGAGTATACAGGAGTGAAAACAATATTCCTGATTGTTGTAAAACAAATATTTTCATGACCTTGACATTTGACCTTTTACCTTTAATGTATATTCACCAATATTTAATGGGATCTATTTTGGACCATCTCACACCTTTCCTGAAAATTTGATGGCAATTGGTCCAGTAGTTTTAGTGTAAAAATGCTGACAAAAATGTAACCAAAAATAATATTGTAATGAATAATAAAGAAATAAGGAAACAGTGTTGTTGTTTAGCTAGCATCATAAACACTTTATTAGAGGTGGACAAAACTACTGTGGTACCCAGTGGTTCCTGGACGGTTGCTTTGAAGCCAGTTTTTTTGTAATTTTAAAAAATTTTTTTGTAATCCTGAAGTGACCATATTTGGACACTGGTAAAAAGTCTGAGCTATCTGTAAGCTAGTGCTAAATGCTAGCTTATTAACTGGGTAGAAACAGCCCAAACACACAGCCACAGAAGAGATGAAAGCCCATTAGCAGTAATATGTCATTAATGATGGAGCATCAGACACTAATTTGAGAACATTAGTGCATCTACGCTTCACTTGAAGGTCTTTGGCCTTTGGCTCAGATATTATCTATTGTTTCAGTTTATCACAGGCTAAATTTAGCTCAGTGTCCAGTGCGTAATCTGATTAATCCTTAAGAGTGTGTTCAGAGTGTTTCCTTTTGCTTTTATCTCATATTTATATTTCTCATCAGACAAAGGTTTACTTGGTCTTGTTTTGTAGAATTTTTACAGCACAACTTCATCCATGTTTATTTTTCATTCGATATGTTGCACTGTATAAACAATGTAAATTTGACCAGATGTTTTTCTCATTTCGAAATCAAATATGTCATCACTTTTAAAATCACACATAATCACAATTGATCAGGAAAATATCATTTAAAGACATTTTACAAAGATCATTTTTATTTGTTTCATTGGGAGATTTTATTTCTGTATTCATTTTTGCCTAATTCCAGAAAAATAACATCTTACATTCAGCAAAAAAATACAAAAATCTTGAATTCAACAAAAAAAAATCTTGATAAAAATCATATATATATATATATATATATATATATATATATATATATATATATATATATATATATATATATATATATATATATATATATATATATATTACTTTTTTGGGTGTTTTTTTCTGTATTTTAAAAGAATTATAGAATATGTTTTGAATTTGTCATCACTTTTTTGGGTTCATTTATTTTTCTGTGAGAATTTTTTTTAACATAACCTCATTAATTTAGCCTAATTTGTCTTATGTTTTCACTGCATGTTTGTGTTTCTGAGTGTATTTTTTGTGTATTTTGTGGATATTTGTGTAAAAAAGTCAACCTACATGATGTGTAAGCATATCAATGTCCCTATAAAGACAGGAATACAAGCACACACACACACACACACACACACACACACCAGCTGAGTGGATGAATGTTTGTATAGGGTCCAGAAGTGTAATGTATATAATGTTAATAGTGGAGTGAATCATCTGTTGGTTCCAAGTGTTTGACATAGTTAATGAAGGCAGTGGTTTTGGCGTCTGTGCTGGACATTATTCTTAGTAATGGAAGGTTGGACAGCAGCTGACGGAGCCACTGGCTGCTACTGGCTCTGCTGGTGTTCGTCCAATCTCATGCAACACATTGTTTTTGCAGACAACAGACTGACACCCACCAACAAACAATCAGTTTCACCATAGTTATGTTTTTATGGATAAAAAGCTAATAGAAAAAAAAATAACTTTCAGCGTAATCTGCTAGAAATTTTTTTTTTTCAATTATAAGCTGTTTATTTTTCTCCACTCCAACATGCAGAGTATTAACCCTTTAACTCCTGACATTTTAGCAGTTCTACAGTTAAAAAAATAAGCAACAAAATGATGAAAAACAGCCAAAGGGATCAATAAAACAAACAGAAATGAATAATAAATCAACAAATTAATATGTAATATGAATAAAGTAGGGCACAAATGGAACAAAATTGATGAAAAATGAAATAAAATGTAGAAAATTCAAACATAAAAATAACAAAATGAACAAAAACTAAGAGATATTAACAAAATAACAAATGTAAAAGTTTACTAAAATGAAGCAAAAAGAAGAAGAAATGAATAACTAGTGTTGTAAATTTTTTCTTTTTTTCTTTTTCTTTTGTTAAATTTAAGTTAAGTTAATTTTGACAGCTGTTTATCTCTAAAACATCACTTCCATCAACAAAACTCAGTAAACACACAGAAGAAATTAACGAAAAATAGAAATAACAGGAAAAACAAAACAAAACAACATAAGGGGAATGGTATAAAAATATAAAAAAAAATGCCAAAGCATCTATTTATTTATTTATTTTTATTTGATATTGTTTTCATTATACATTTTTATAGTGAGTCAGTCTCACTTACAGGGGGGCGGGGCTTTAGCTGAGCATGCTCAGATGTCTCCATAGAGAACAAGGTCTTTTTATGCTCTTTTAGCGTCAGTGTGTTTTATTTATTATTATTAAATTATCATTATTATTAGAACTCTGTGATAAATGAGGGTCAAAGGCTCACGAAAAGCATCATGGGTAGCTCCGTCTTAGCCAATGGGATACTACGTACAGTACGTACAGTAATGTACAGTAATGTACATAGTATTTATGTCTCTGGGGTTTCAGTTTCCTTTCGTAAATAGAATTTTCTTTTGTATTCAGGGATGGAAAATTGAGGTAAAGATTTTTTGTTACTTGGATTTTTCATTAGCTGGGTCTTCTGTAAGTAGAGGTACCACTGTATACAATTTATTATTATTATTATTATTATTATTATTATTATTATTATTATTATTATTATTATTATTATTATTATTATTATTATTATTATTATTATTATTATTACTGTTATTATTATTATTATCTATTTAAATGTATTGTTTTTACTTTATTACCTCCACCAAAGAGGCATTAAATTCATGTCGGATTTTGATGAAACTTTCAGGAATGATAGATAATGGGTCAAGGAATAACCGTTAGATTTTGAGCAATGAAGGTCAAAGGTCAAGGTCACACTAAATGTCAACAGCTCTAAAACACATCAGTGGTAATATCTCAGAATTCAGATATGATAGAATCTCAGTTTTTTTTTTTTTCACTCACATCGTCTCACCTTCAGACATCAGATGGTTCAACACCTATGGTTCAATCACGTCATGTTTTGACGTCATATCAAGCCTTGGCAGAGGTCTGCTGTGTCTGACTACCTTGTTTATTTATTAAATTGCTTAAAAAAATACCAATAAAAGATGAGACACCACCATCAGGAATAGAAATAAAATATAATAAATAATGAATTTATATGTTGATAAATCAGTTAAAAATGCAGATGACTTGTTTCGTCCTCCAGCAGAACACTAAGGTTGAACATTTGAATATCAGAGTATTACTATGAGTGAGCTATGAGGGTTAAATATAAACAACAGTTATTTGCAAATGATCATTAAAAAGGCTGAAAAATGAAAGTGATTTTGTGAAACACTGTGTTTGTGGTAGAATCACAGGGTTGAAGTGTGGTAGAATGAACGCTCAAACCGACTTTCATCATTATTCAAGCGACGGAAGCCATTGATATCAGTTTAATTTAGTCCTCCTGTGAACAGATGAGGATAAATACTACAAGATGGAGACACCGAGGGAGGGCGTTGATGGGTTTTGGGGGGTGCGGAAGGGTAGGCACATTTAAGGGACCACTGTTATGGAAGAGGAAATAAAGACACCTAAAAATTAAAAGTACGTAAACAAAATGGAACAAACCGGATGACTTCCAGTGGAGCAGAGCTAATGAGAGTTCTGCAACTAGAACTGGCAAAGATAAAGATAAAGCAAAACAGGAAATTAATTGTTAAGGGACACAAAGCCCTGTTGTGTTTATTCATGCAGATACGGTGACAAGAACATGCATTTTTCATCTAATCCAGTCCTGCTTTAATTTAAGCGTGAACATTTAAAGCAGAGGAGCCTGTCATTGCACAGTGGAAAAAAAAGTCATCTGATAACTAAGGAAAATTCAGAAAATAGCTTTTAAGGCTTTATACTATACTAAGTAATTTATGTAAAGAGCCGTTAAGGTCCTGTTGGTGGTGTGGAGGGAACGCATGGTGATGGACTGATAGGTGTTTATGAAGGAAAAGGCTCAGTACTGTTATTAGACCACATTAGACACTGAGGAGAGCATGAAAGCACACACGCTTTTACCCACTTAACCCTGTACATGCACAAGTTATTTATTTTAACCCTATAATGCCAAATGTATCATATTTGACACATGGGTTGTGAAGGACTCAATATGAAACCTGGGCAAATTAAGGCCTGAGGGTCACATGTACATCATAGTTGGTCCTGACTGGTCAGAAAACTAAAAAAATTCAACTAAAAGTCAATGCAAATATAACCTGCCTAGCCAAAAATAAGTCGCACATGCAATATTTCTCAAGGCTAGGTTGTAGGATTACATTGTGTTATATTTTGTTGTTGTTGTGCTATTATTATTATTATCTTGATGAGCCAATTTTCATCACAAATGATGGTAACAACAGAAAATTAAAAAAAATTAAAATAAAAATATTTCACTGCATCACCTTTGGTTTTGATTAGAGGAAATATTTCGTAACACCATACATTATGGATCGCTAATAAAGTGGTAATAACATGGTAATTTTGATGTAATTTCATGGTAATCGTCGTCGGCAACCATACATCTCGTAAGATGAAGGTGTAGCTGTACAACCCGACTCTAGAGTGACAGTCTCTGGAACATTTATTGCAGACGTACGAGGTTGATTTCAAGACAGAGACTGTTCTTTCCTTCCATATCTTCATAGTAATAATGCTTTTGTAACCACTTATTACCAGCAATTTCCAGTACTCTGCAGTTTCCAGGTAATAGTGATGGAAAAAGATTTTAATTAGGTGGAAATTTCTATGGTTATTTTTGAAAAAAAAAAAAAGTTGTTAATCATATTAATCACAGGGTTGCTTTGGATTCATTTTGATTAATTGTGATCAAAACACTTTATGCTGGTTGACCTTTTTGTTTTAACTCAAATGTTCCACAAAATACACAAAAATGCAGAGAAAACAACATACAAAAAAAAATGCTAAAATCCACAAAAACAAATAAAGTAACACATCATCTGATGGTGTTTGAAAATGTCATTGGTCAGTTAAGTATGAAGTTAATAAATGAAGGGCTGTCATTGGTGAACATAGTACCATTATGCTAACACGTTCCAAGTCCAGCTCTGGACCCCCCCCACTGCACACCAAGGGATGAGACACTCAATCTCTTTGCTCATAATTTCTGGTGAGAGCCCTTGATATACTTACATATAAATGTACAAATAAACTGATATGTACTAATAAAATAAAAATCTGGTTTAATGGAAGTTACTCAGTACATGCACTTAGAGAAAATGGATTTATTCCCTTAGTCTGAGTAATAGTGAAGTTTTAAAAGTCAGACTATAATCAAATTGAACTTTAACCAAGTCAGATAATGTGGTTCTAATCGATGCTTCCAAACTTAGCTTGACTATGAGTGGCCTGGGCACAGGAAGTGACCAGTAATAATCAGAGCTTGAAACAGTTTATACCAAATATATTGAGCTGCTGCATGTTTGTGGTCCATACGTTCATGGTTGTGGTCCATATGTTCATGGTTGTGGTCCATATCTTCATGGTTGTGGTCCATATCTTCATGGTTGTGGTCCATATGTTCATGGTTGTGGTCCATATCTTCATGGTTGTGGTCTTTATCGTCATGGTTGTGGTCCATATCTTCATGGTTGTGGTCTTTATCTTCATGGTTGTGGTCCATATCTTCATGGTTGTGGTCCATATTGTCATGGTTGTGGTCTTTATCATCATGGTTGTGGTCTTTATCTTCATTGTTGTGGTCCATATCTTCATGGTTGTGGTCCATATCTTCATGGTTGTGGTCTTTATCTTCATGGTTGTGGTCCATATCTTCACAGTTGTGGTCCATATCTTCATGGTTGTGGTCTTTATCATCATGGTTGTGGTCTTTATCTTCATTGTTGTGGTCCATATCTTCATGGTTGTGGTCCATATCTTCATGGTTGTGGTCTTTATCTTCATGGTTGTGGTCCATATCTTCATGGTTGTGGTCCATATTGTCATGGTTGTGGTCTTTATCTTCACAGTTGTGGTCCATATCTTCATGGTTGTGGTCTTTATCATCATGGTTGTGGTCTTTATCTTCATTGTTGTGGTCCATATCTTCATGGTTGTGGTCCATATCTTCATGGTTGTGGTCTTTATCTTCATGGTTGTGGTCCATATCTTCATGGTTGTGGTCCATATTGTCATGGTTGTGGTCTTTATCATCATGGTTGTGGTCTTTATCTTCATTGTTGTGGTCCATATCTTCATTGTTGTGGTCCATATCGTCATGGTTGTGGTCCATATCTTCATGGTTGTGGTCTTTATCTTCATGGTTGTGGTCCATATCTTCATGGTTGTGGTCCATATCTTCATGGTTGTGGTCTTTATCTTCATGGTTGTGGTCCATATCTTCATGGTTGTGGTCCATATTGTCATGGTTGTGGTCTTTATCTTCACAGTTGTGGTCCATATCTTCATGGTTGTGGTCTTTATCATCATGGTTGTGGTCTTTATCTTCATTGTTGTGGTCCATATCTTCATGGTTGTGGTCCATATCTTCATGGTTGTGGTCTTTATCTTCATGGTTGTGGTCCATATCTTCATGGTTGTGGTCCATATTGTCATGGTTGTGGTCTTTATCTTCACAGTTGTGGTCCATATCTTCATGGTTGTGGTCTTTATCATCATGGTTGTGGTCTTTATCTTCATTGTTGTGGTCCATATCTTCATGGTTGTGGTCCATATCTTCATGGTTGTGGTCTTTATCTTCATGGTTGTGGTCCATATCTTCATGGTTGTGGTCCATATTGTCATGGTTGTGGTCTTTATCTTCATGGTTGTGGTCCATATCTTCATGGTTGTGGTCCATATTGTCATGGTTGTGGTCTTTATCTTCACAGTTGTGGTCCATATCTTCATGGTTGTGGTCTATATCTTCATGGTAGTGGTCCATATCTTCATGGTTGTGTTCCATATCTTCTCTATGTGTTGTTGTTCTCCTTCTACTACATCTGCTTCAAATCTGACACCTTTGTTTACTGAGTGTTTTCTTCTATGGCACCAACCAGAAGAATGCTAACATGAAAGGACATGTAGCGCCACCTAATGTCTGGGAATCCAACAATAACTCAATTCTCTTGCTGTGTGTAAACTTAGATTTCTCAGAAACTCCAGTTTAGTCTTTAGCTCAATTATTGACAATATCTGGACATAGACGTTCATGTTATAACATTCATGAAGATTTACAAAAAGAAAGTTGAGAAAAATGTACAAAAAGGAAGAGGTCATAAGTGTTAAATCTGCACTAAGCAAAAATAATGAATATAATGAATGAACAAACAAATAAGTGAATAAATAGATGCTGGCATCTGAAAACACACAGTTCTCATATGAGTATATTATTAGAACTGAGCTGCAGGATTCCAGGACGGAGGCTTTTCTTTCCAAATAAAAGTTTTTCACTGTTTGTGTAAAGCTCCTAGTTTTACTTTGATGCTTTTTTTTAAACAGAAAAAATAATTTTTGGTCTTAAGCAGGGGTCTCAAACTCATTTTCTTCAGGGGCCACATTTAGCCTGATTTGATGTCCAATGGGCCGGACCAGGAAAAATAAAAATGACATCCACATTTTTGTCATTGTTTTAGTGCAAAAAAAACACCCATTAAATCAAGAAAATACTCATATAAATTATCCAAATATTAAAAAAAAACTGACATTTCATAAGGAAAATAGAGGCAATTTTAACAATATTCTGCCTCAACTTATCATTAGTCCATGTGTTTTATTATGGATCAGTTCTACAAAGACACTAAACTTTTAGTAACAGAAGCAGAAAATGGTTCAAATTGTGTCTAATTTCTTTAGACATTTCAGGTTGTTCGGATTTTATTGTTATGGGATACTTTGTAAAGGTAAATATTATTATTATTACTATTATTATTATTATTATGCTCTTCATCCCTCGGGCCGCATTGGAACTGTCGGCGGGCCACATTTGGTCCCCGGGCCGCAAGTTTGAGACCCCTGTCTTAAGCAAAAGTTAAAGAATATACAGTAGATGACCATTGGTTATGGAAGTATTGGACGGTAAATGTTGTGTCAGTCCTTCAAAAGTACAAAAAAATGGTTCGACAGGGGGCTATTGTTTCACTAACACCAGTAGCCGTGTCATTAAATATAATAGAGATTGAAAGTATTATCTCACCTCCTACACACAGCTGTCATCATCTCTGAAAATCATTGCATATTTGAATATATTTTGTTGCTTTAGTTACATTTTTTTCTGTCTTTGTATTCCTGTTCAGGTTGCTTTACAGTGTAGTAAGTATTTATACATGTACGCAGGAAGTGCAACAATTCCAGGTATATTTTTATATATTAAACAGTTTTTCCAGCATCTTAAAGGAAATTTAATTTGCAGTGGTAGAACAGCCAACAGCAAAAATCTAAATCTTACCAAGTGCATTTTATTTTTTGATTATATTTGTACACACTTAACCCTCTACAATACTACGTCATTTATAAATGACACTTGAAAAATCTGCTTTAACCGTTTAATCAATTGATGTGTCAGTGCTGACTCATTCTGAATGGATCTTTTAGATTAAATATTCAGAAAATTAAAAAAAATAAAATAAAAATCATAATAATAAATCTGTGTTTTACTGTGTTTTGTTCATGGAACTGAACTATGGAAATAAACAGATGTTAAAAAGCATCTGATTTAAAAAAAAAAATAAAATAAAATAAAACTATTGGAACAAAGGGACAAATCCAATTCCTTCAGTAACCCTCAAAACTAAGTGTTAAGGGCTATTTGTGACTTAGAAATGGGACACCCCTTAAATGTTGGCCCACATTTTCTCTGTAGTCCCTGAAATGAATCACAACTTTATTATTTTTTTTAATATTTTCACTGTTAACTCTGCCTGTTTAATCATAACCCACAAACACAGCTATTATCCACTGGTTCATCAGGTCCACATTTTTTAAATTGTTGTGGACAATCTGTAAATTATTCCTTCAGTTAAAGCTATCAAACAAATAATCTATATAAACAACACAACCATGTTCAGCTGTCACCGCATATCACGGTTCAATGAAAGGTAAACACCAGCTATAACTATCGTTAGCTAGCTCTGTATCGTTAGCTAGCTCTGCAGCTATGGGAGATGACATTAGTCTGGTCATTTTATACTATTATCAGCACAAGCATGTTATATAGGCTGTTATCTTAATAAAACAATTACATTACCATGGTGAAAAATGACAGCTTTTGTAACGTTAGCTAACTTAAATGATAGCTAGCTTGTCCGCACCAGCCGCTATTGACAAAAGAGGTATGTGTTATTTTTGGTTTTATTTTGAAAAAACGAATGACCAAATGATACACAGATTGTACCTAAAGAGGAATAAAAGCCAGAAGTGGAAAGTAACTAAGTAAAAGTACTTCATTACTGTACTTCAGTAGATTTTTTTAGGTATCTGTACTTTACTTGAGTATTTATTTTTCAGGCAATTTTTTACTTTTACTCCCTACATTTTTGTATAAATATCTGTACTTTATACTCTTTACATTCTCAGAATAGACTCATTACTTTTTCAAACTAAACACATTAGACAGTAGGAACAATAAGTCACCACAGGAAAAATCAGTGGAGGAGAGAAACTGTGACTTTATATATTATAGTTATGTGATTATTATCTCATAATGTTCACTTTTTGTTTCACAATTTTAACATCCTCTCTCACATTTTTGACTTTTTCCTCTTAAAAATATGCATTTTTTAAATCTTATTTGTAATTTTTTTTAAATCTCATCACGACTTCTTATGTCAATTGTGAATTTATTTGAATTTTTCTGAAATTTCCTGCCCATATCCACAACACTGAGTACAGTAACGCTGTGAAACACATTATCTACAAGGTAATTAACTTTTAAAGGCTTTATTTTAGATACTTTTAAAACTTTTCAGATTTTTCCTGGTTAAATATTATTGCATTCATGACAAAAAAACCCCAAACAGTTTTACTTTTTACTTTTGTACTTTATTACAATTGTGAAATTTTACTTTTTTTTTTTGTTTTACTTTTACTTAAGTAAAGGAGTTGAATCAGTACTTCTACTTTTACCAAAGTATTTTTACAGACTAGTAGCTGTACTTCTACTTAAGTACAGAATAAGATAAAAACTGATAAAAACACTCAGGAACAATATCTTGACTAGAAATGTCATAATTCATGCATGAAAGGGTTATTATTATTTTTTTTTAACTTGTTTTTACGGGGGAGTTTTTTGTTTTTTTATCCAGTGTTAAAGTTTTAAAGAACTTGTTGAGCACAAACATAAGCCTGGTCTATTAAACACACACTTAGAAGAAAAAAATAAATAAAAAAAAATAAACCAAAGACTAATTTTGTCCTTAACATATGTTTCAGTGGTGGAAGAGAAATGACCCAATATAAACTCCACCAGACTAGAAGTGGGCAATAAGTCGTCTAACCCACAGTGATTAATACTAAACACTTTCAGCAGAAGGTCACAAATTAAGAGAAAAGACTCAAATGCAGATTGTGAACATTGCCAAAGGTTTATGTGACACTACCCAAAATTGGACCCATTCAGCTAACGATTAACGCTCAGGCCGTCAGATGAGGATAAATAAAGGATGCTTGTCATGGTTGGTTGCTCATGTCTAGAAAATAATGAAAAAAAAATACTTCAGGGAATATTCCTGCTGTACCAAGGTTATAAAGTTTGGAAAGAAAGAAAGAAAAAAAAAAAGCACTTTTATTTTTGTCTTTTCTTCGTCTTCAGACCCCATTATGTTTCCCTGCTGCGTCCACATCAGGCTACACTGTATTATCCTCACTTCTCCAATTTTTCACTCCATGGATTTTAGGTCGTTACATAAATTTTCCACGTGTAATTTACAGGAGAATGTCTACGTCTCTCTTGCACCAGACAATAAAGTCAACCTCCAATGCAGATTTTTTTTTTTTTTTTACAATTTTATGTTTTAATTGCACATTTCCTTACTTTCTCTCCACCTAAAAAGAAGAAATAAATTGATATATCATCAGTCTGTATTTGTATTATTCATATGTGCTTCCCATTATTCCATAACATCACATCAGTAGACATTAAACAAGCTATTTTCCTCAGCATGGTTTAACAAGGTAATGGTTCTCCTGTGATTTACAAACCACGCTGCATCAGGAAGCTCGCACTTCATTGGCAAATATTAAGTAGGCGGTCTTTAAATGTGTGAAAATGACTGTAAATACTAAATCATGGCATTAAATCATAAAGTAAGCAGTTTGAAAGTTTTTAGTCACTTAAGTGTAACCAGCCAAAAAAATAAAAAAAACTAAATAAATGGAATTATACGTTTCCTGTTCATAGAATTTAATTTGGTACAATTTTGACCCAGGACAGATTATTTTTAAAAAAGTATTATTATTATTATAACTTTTATTAAACTAACTGTCTGTCTGTCAGTCAAATGTATTTATAAAGCACTTTATATTAACATAAAAGAAGAAGTGATTTACATCTAAAACATAAGTAAAACACAGGATAAAACAACTCAATTAAATATAATAAAAAATGTAAAAGACAATTAAAAATTTAAAAGATGTGCACAATATTTAATTTGGATTATTTATTTTTTCTTTTTTGGGGTGAAATAAATTTTTTTGTGAGCTCGTTCATATTACAAATGCGACTTAAGTGGAACCAACTAAAAAAAACAACAACATTTTAATAAATTGAATTATAAGTTTCCTGTTCACAGAATTCAATTTTGTTCAATTTTGACCCAGGACATTTTGGCTACATACAACAGGTAATTTAAAAAAAAAAGGATTATTATTATAACTTTTATTACACTATGAAAAAGCTCATTGACATTAAATATCTATTTTTTAAGAGTGTCCTGGAAGAGGAAGAGCATAAATTACACAAAATGTAAATGACAGCTGTACTTTCGTCTGTCTGTCTGTCAGTCAAATGTATTTATAAAGCACTTTACATTAACATAAAAGAAGACCAAAGTGATTTACATCTAAAACACAGGATACAACAATTCAGTCAAATATAATAAAAAATTTAAAAGACAATTAAAAATGTAAAAGATGTCCACAATAATTAATTTGTATTTTTTATTTTTTTAAATTTTTTTGTGAAATACAATTTTTTTTGTGAGTTTGTTCATATTACAAATGTGACTTTTATCAGTCTTGAGTGTGAATGGAAAGTTTCTAGTTACTTAAGTGTAACCAACTTAAAAATAAATAAAGAAATAAATTGAATTATAAGTTTCCTGTTCACAGAATTCAATTTTGACCCAGGCCACTTTGGCTACGCTCAGACAACAGGTCTATTTTTTAATTAATATCAATATTATATCCTTTATTTAATTAATAAAAAGCTCATTGACATTAAAAAAATCTCTTTTCATGACTGTCCTGGCAGAGCATAACTTAGCACAAAAAGGAAATCACAACATCCACAATAATTAATGTCCAATTCTTTATGCACAGTTTGGATTTTTTTTGGGTGAAATATACTTCTTTTTTTTGTGCTCATTCATATTCCGGATTAAGAATCACTTTCTTTCATTTGTCATATCACAGAGACATAACAAATTAAATTAGTTTTGTCCAAAACTGGACGTAACTGGCGCTACAATTTCTCGAGAAAAACAGAAATACATTAGAGCATAACATATCCACATGAACAATAGAAAACATTACGTAATGGATATTATGAGAGAGGTTTTTATTTTTTTTATTTTTTTACTAGATACAACATGAAGACATCGGGATTGGAGAGATAAGTCACATTGAGAATAGGAATGAGGGAGTGGGTGTTAAATGTGACTTCTATCAGTCTTAAGTGTGAACGGAATGTGACCTTGAAGTGAGTCACATGAGCAAAAGAAGCTCCGACGGAAGAAGAAAATACGTCTTATTACGTGACATATCTGGAAGACTGCACCGTTGTGACTTTAGAAGCTACCGGTTGCTATGGGCAACAGCACAGTACTGACGTGAAGGAAAGAGTAATATAAATCAAGATTAATTATTTTTTTTTAATTGAATGCAATGAAAGCAAGAGGTCAATCGATCGATCAATCAATCAATTTATTATAAAATAATTGTATATAGAAGAATCAGTCATTTTCCAAGATGCTTTTGTAATAGAACCGTCCTTATAGACATGTGACAAAAAACATTATTTATATTTAATCATGGATAAAATCAGATGTTCTGAATCAACTACAAACACTTTATTACCCTTCGTCTCTATCTGACCATGTTTCATTTCTTTTCTTTTGCCGGAGCATATTCTAATATTTTCAGATAATTCAATAGTCAGACATGAAGCTTTGTAGAAAAATAAGGAGTTTACATGATTAATAAACCAGTCATGCAGAGTTTGGGTCAGACTGATCTCAGATGGAGCTCCATTTGTCTGTTTCATTTATGCATTTATTTGTTTCCTTTCCTCTTTTTCCCCTGCGTCATTAGGACATTTAAGATTATATTAACTTTTATGCTTCCCTCCAACATTTTTGGTCATTTTTCAGTTTTTTTATAGATGATCATTTTGGCTGTTGTTGCAGATTTTGGATTTTGCATTTTGCAGTTAGATTTTTTTAATTCAGCATCCTTTGTTTCATAATCTAGCTTTATTTTTTTGGTTTATTTTATTGATTTGAACATTAAGAAATTGAAAAAAAAAAGAAATCAGTAAAAAAAACAAAACAAAAAAAACCCCCACTTCAAGCATGTTCAAAAGGAGTGGGTGGAAGTTAACACTTATAAACTTACACCCTTTCTTACAATATCAACTTTTCCAACAAAAAAAACCTTAAAAAGAAAGTACATATACTGTATACATACATACATATACAATGAAAACCATGAACAGAAATACAGAAATGATAAAAATACTCAATAATAATAATGTTAATATGTATTTGTGGAAAAAAAAAAGAAATGGAAAACACAAAGAATAAGTATTCAGATAATGTCTAATCTTGCCACTATTTTTTTTCCCCAAGTTTCTATGACAACCCGTTCTTGAATTAGAGCCAATCATGTGATTTTCACCTTTCTGCTAAATTGACCTTTGACCTTTTGCAATATTGATCATTTCATTATATCTATATATGCGTCAGTGCGTGTAATATTATAATATATCCAGTATTGATGAAGTTATAGTGTGATATGTTTATGCTTGACACACACAGTGTTACAGAAGTGAATTTTGCGACATGTCACCTTTGACCTGTAGAGATCTCAAAAACTATTGGTCGTAGGTGATAACACCAATTATGAGAATTGTATAAATCATTCTGCATCGTTTTGGTACCAATCTGAAAGTTCTGTGACCCTCCGTTCTTGACTTATAGCCGATAATGTAACCTTGACCTTTGACCTTTACTAAAATGGATCATTGTATCGGATGCGCATTAGCGATATGTAAATGCCCATGTCATTTCATGGTGATATCTCAAGCATTCATTGAGTTATATTATATGTCTCTGCACACACACACACACACACACACACACACACACACACACACGCACACACACACAGATTACAATAATCTCTCCCAAACAATGTTGGGTGAGATTAAAAATAAACCAAAAGGAACAAAAAGGACCTGATACTAGTAATGTAACATAGGCCCATGCCATGAACTAAATAAATCCAGAATTATTAACACCATCTCATCACCATGTTTTGTAAATATATATTTATATTTAACATTATATTTTGTTTTAAACTGTTATATATATGACATTGTTTGTTTTCCCATGATGCATTTCGCACCTTGTGAAACACCCACGTGGACAAAACTGTCCATGTGTAAAAAAAACTACTATAAAATCATCATACATCAACAATTTTCTTGATTCTTTTTAGGAATTTCTTATAACTTTAACTTAAGCAGTTCCACAGTAAATAAATAAAACAAGATAAAATATGCAACAAAATGAACAAAAATTGCCAAAGTGATCAGTAATATGAACAAAAATGAACATTAAACTAACAAAATAATATGTAACATGAACAAAGACATTAACAGAACACAATTGAAGAAAAATAAAATAAATAAAATGTATAAAAAAATAAAGAAAAATAAGCAACAACATAAAAATAAACTAATAAATGTTCACAAAATAACAAATAATGCAAAAAAAAACAACAACACAAAACACAAAAACAAAAATATTAAATGAAAAAAGGAATAAATTACTAGTGTTTTAATTTGTTTCCATTAGTTTTTACTTTTTTCTTTTTCTATATCAGTTGCTTTTCGACACCTGTACATTAGTTCCATCAACAAAATTATCAGCAAAATAACAGTAAAAAAAAATGTAAATTGTTCTGAATTTTTAAACTAAACCACTCATTCAGAACATGTCATCAATGGTTAAAGGGTTAAACAACTGACAGTCTGGTTTTTTTTGTACATTTTAAGTCCAGGACAGTGTCCAGAGGTACTACTTTTTTGAGGGAGGCATAAGGGTTAAGTATAAAGCTGCAACAGGTTCTATTTAATGCCATTTTCCAATATATTAAATGAAGAAAATTGTTTCAGAGAGTTTTCAATCTCATTCCAGACCTTGGGACCCGTACATGTTAAAACTAAATCTGCTACACTTCAGCTTTCACCTCTTCCCTCTTAATAGTAATTTCCTCTTGGTGTTATATTCATGAGTTTCCATCAAGACAAGTTCAATATGACTGAGTGTGAATCTGACTCAGAACCAGACTCAGAATAACCAGTGTTGTCATTGTAACAAATGTACAATGGCTTTGAATGGTAGCAGAAATAACAGAATATATAAAGTGTATATACTATATATAATCATTCCATGGTTATGTCATTAATATTACTGTGTTCTCCGTTGTTATTGAATACATTGTGTGTTGGTTCTATTTACAAAAACATCCAGGTTGTTTTGTTTCCAGCTGTTTTTTCACAGTAGAAAAATGAAACTTCCTCATACATGTCCATGACAAGGTGATGAGGCGTCTCTGATTGGCTCACAATGCGTGAAGGAACACTCCCCTCTCTCGCTCTCCATGTGTGTTTACCTTTACCAGAGTAACATCCAGCTAGGTTTTGTGCAGTTGCTTGTTTTGAAAACGTGCAGGGAAAAATATGACGCTTTATTTCCACAGAGAGCACATGAACCAGTTTGATCCGCCATTTTTTTTTTCCATGTTTGTGCAGCAGCTACTGTGGTGCCGTCTTCTCTCGTAGATGCTAATGCTAATGCTTTTCATGTTGTGACATTTGTCTAGTTTTAAAAAGTAATGAGTCTATTCTGAGAATGTAAAGAGTATAACGTACAGATATTTATATAAACATGTACGGCGTAAAAGTAAAAAGTTGCCAGAAAAAGAAATACTCAAGCAAAGTACAGATACGTAAAAACTGGACTTAAGTACAGTAAAGGAAGTACTTCTATTTAGTTACTTCTACCTCTAGTCAACGCACATGTGTAACAGCAACATTCTTGCATTTTCGACCATGAGAGTTTTTTTTTGAGTTTTCAACATGTAAAAACTCAGTTCTCATGTAATCAAAAGGCACTTCCGATAAAATATTTAGTTTTTAGCCACAATCGGAACCCTAACCTTAACCCTAGCCCCTAAACTACCCTTTTTACTTCACCCATCAGTAGTATTTCTTATTAAATTATTAATATGTAGATGAAAATGCAATATAAAAATAAATAAGAAAAATGACAAATGAAATGTAAATGCAGGGATACAAATTAAAATAAACAAAAGGCACTTCCGATAAAATATTTTGTCATTTTTAGCCACAATCAATTTTTTGTCAATTTTTCATTTTAATGATACTTTTTATTTATATTATTTCAGTTAAGGAAATTGTTTGTTTTTTTCAATTCAAATTTTTGTAATTTCGATTAGTTTTTGATAATAACCGTGGTGGGCAGGGCTCGCTTGTCCTCAAGCCCCGCCTCCTGCCGAAGAAACTACGAAAAACTAAGACTGAATGTTCACAACAGTAGCAGACAGTACTCCGAATGCAGAGCGAGAGGTGTTTTTTTGACATTTTGTGAAAAACTATTGATCCACATCACATCAGTCAGTGTTCTCTGGGCGTCTGGGAAGGATCTCTGGAGAAAATATTAACAACAATCACAGCAGCCAAAGAGTGCAGGGGACACTTTCAAATCTCATGTATGAAAGATAGCACTCTTTATAGTTTTCTATTTTTTTTCTTTGTGCCATCTGAGCGCGATACTTTCCCACGTGTCCTTAAAATAATCACATGTAATAGAAGACAAGTGCACTGAGAGAGAGAGAGAGAGAGAGAGAGAGAGAGAGAGAGATGCTCTGAGAATTTAATTTAAAAATCCATTTTATTTCTTAAGGTCAAAGTAGAAAAAAACTATCACTGATGTATCTTAGAAATTGTTCGTTTTACCCCCAATTGAAAACACAAGCATGAATAAACCAGACATTATATTATTATTATTATTATTATTATTATTATTATTATTATTATTGAACAAAAAGCGCAGTTGCATATTTAGAATTGTGATATAATCGTTAAATTCTTATTTTTTTAATCAAGGACTAGTGTAGATGTGCATGGTTCTGAATCTATTCATAAAACTAAACCTTAATGATTCGAGGTGGAGGATTTAATGTTTAACACTGAACTGCAGAGTTGGAATATTCTGTTTTATAATGTGTTAAAAAGCTTTAAAGTATATTAAACTAAGGCACTTCTGGATGGTTAAAGAAGAACTAGACTATATTTCTTTCCTTAACCCTTTGGTATCTGGGTTTATTTTAGTTGTTTCTTGAATAATTTAGAATTGTACCTTTGTATTTCTTATTAAAAAGTGTTTATCTTGATTTAAATTGTGTCATTTGGAGGATTTGAGGATTTCCATGCTACATCTTTACATGGAGAGAGAGAGAGAGAGAGAGAGAGAGAGAGAGAGAGAGAGAGAGAGAGAGAGAGAGAGAGACTTATGAGGTGGGGCAGGGGTTATGGTTACTACTGCACCAATTAAGGGTGTTGTTTTCACATTCTGTTCATGGTATTAAAATCCTGGTTTAAACCTGATATTTCTACAGATTGTTGTTTAGGTTTTAGTACATTTCCTGTTCACTGTAAAAAGAGGCAAAACTATGCTTTGGTTGTAATATGAACTAACTACACCTTTAATTATAAGGTGTACTTAATATTTTACCTCGATAAATTATTTCTAAGTTCAAAGTGGCTCTTACTATTATATACATACATAATATATATATATATATATATATATATATATATATATATATATATATATATATATATATATATATATATATATATAATGAGTTTGACACCCTTGATATAAACAAACAATCACTCTCACATTCACACCTGTGGACAATGAACCTATCACATATTGGGCTGAATGTAGAACTGAACTAAAATGACCCTGATCTAAAACATGCAGGACAGTGGGGTCCGAGGAGCAGGCTTGAAGACCCTCGGCCCAAAAAATAACCTGTTCCTCTTCGGATAATTCTGTTTGATCTTTAGTGTGATGAGATATTTGGACTAAAAATGAGAAAATACACTTGGTAAGAACTGAATGTTTACAGTGCACGTTCCTTTTCAAATCAGATCCGATATATTTGTTTTGGCTTCATAATTATTTTCTTATTTTGACCATATCCCTAACACTAACTATGACAAACAGTTTGCTGAATAAAGCATCAGTATTAAAAAATTAAACAGAAAACAGGTCACTATGGGACCAGCTACAACTATTAGTCCTGTTTTTTACATTGATTTTACATTAATTTAGTTTAGGTGAATGACTTTGCCTAAGTCCTATAATGGAAGGAAAAACCCTGGCTCTGTGTGTAAAGGCCATTACTATGTCTTAAGGGGAAAACTTACTTTTCATGAGCTTTGACTGAAGCAGTGATCTGAAATTTAATGTGATAAAATGTAGATAACAAAAAAAAAAACAGCTAAAAGCAGCAGACCTAGAGTCAAAGCCATTAGAATGATTGCTTCCTTTACTCTTCAAGGTGAGTAATAGAAATAAAATAAGCATTGGTGTTACATATTTAACTCAGTCATTCTGTCTTTTTGAACCCTTTACCATCCTGGGGTGATTGTAGCTTAAAATGAAAAAAAAAAAAAAAAAGAAAAACTCGAACTGTTCTTTAACCTTTAACCTTCTTGGAGCACAGATAAAAGAATAGATAGATAGATAGATAGATAGATAGATAGATAGATAGATAGATAGATAGATAGATAGATAGATAGATAGATAGATAGATAGATAGATAGATAGATAGATAGATAGATAGATAGATAGATAGATAGATAGATAGATAGATAGATAGATAGATAGATAGATAGATAGATAGATAGATAGATAGATAGATAGAATTTATATACCCTGGTCACAATTTAGATTTTTCTTCCTCATAATTAGTATTTTGTCACATAATTATGACTTTTACATGTCATCATTTTAGCCCAGTGTCTTAATTTTAACTTTTCATGTCAGAATTTTGACTTTTTATCTCATAAATATATATATTTTATCTGATAATTTGGACTTTACGTCTCATACGTTTGGTGTTTTATGTATTAATATGTTTGCACCAGCAGAAGTGTTTTTCCTATTATAATCTAGCTCATAGCATGTGTCTTCAGTCAGTGTTATTTACCAGAAATACCCAATAGACACTTTTTCACTGCTGTAAATACTACATGGAAGGATTTCATTGGGATGTTGCTTGAAGCTGTTGCACCACTGGGAACATTTCTCTCTCAAGTCTCAACTGGAACTAATGCATCCTTCCTTCACTGTGCATCACCTTGGGCAAACTTCAGTTCATTTCACCCTCTTTGCCTGTTTCCATTGATTGTGCATACATCTGTGGTGCCCTCTGCTAAATGACTAGTTTTATCTAATTCCATCTTAATGTACGTACTAGAAAAAAAAAAAATCTAACCACATGTATTTTTTTTTCTCATTTCTTAGTCCAAATATCTCATCACACTTAAAATCAGACAGAATCATCTAAAGAGGAACTTTTTCATTCAGATATAAGAACTTCAATCCAATCAACTATAGAACATTTAAACAGAAAAGTGCTGCACGTCATGAAAAAAAACAATAAAACTATGAAAAGAACTGCTAAAAAAAAAACAATAAATACATAAAATTACAGAAATGTTAGGAATGAAATAATACAAATCAAATTAACTCCACAGATTTTAACGGTTACAGTCAAAATTAAATAAAATAACTTAACAAAATGGACAAAAACAGGCAAAAATGTATAATAAACCAAGAAAATAATAAGTAACATGAACAAAATAAGACACAAATGGCGCAAAAGTGAAGAAAAATAATAAAATACAATATTAAATGGAGAATTATAGAACAGAATAAAAAAAACTAAATTAACAAAAAGTAATAAATATTTACAAAATAATGACTTAACTTAGTTAAAATAAACTAAAATGAAGTATACTGTAAATAAATAAAAAAATTAATGAATAAACAAACAAACAAATAAATAAATAAATAGTAATTTGGTTCCAGTAGTTTTAGTTTTGGCTTTGTTCATTTTTTTTTCTAAATTAGTTGCTTTTTGACACCTGTTTATTTCCATATATCAGATCACAGTAAAAAAAAAAAAAAAAAAAAAAAAAAATAATTTTTTTCTGAATATTGAAACTAAACCATCCTTTTAGAACGTGTCACCGCCGACACATCAGGAGTTAAAGGGTTAAAATAATCAAATCAATAACAAGTGGTGCCACATACAACAAACCACGTCCCCTCGCCAAACTTTTAGCTCTTCATGGACACCTCCTTCTCAAAATGTGAGACTATGAGTTTCATCTTTCAATGTCATGAAGCCATTTTGGAGTGATAAGTGAGTACGTATCACTTATCATACTTTTTGCTTTATCCAAGATCTGACCAAAATAGTTTTCACTTGTTCCATTTGCAGATGTATTTGTTTGTTCAGGTCAAAATATATGTTTGTTTTTTAAACTTATTTGACAGGGTTTTTTTTTTCCAGTGTGTGAAACTGAAAAAAGTGGAGTTGAGAAGGAGGAGGAGGAGGGGGAAGAAAGGTGCAGAACATCAGACAGAGGTGTACATTTAGTGGATCCACTGATCTGGGATCAAATGATGCACTTAGATCAGTGAGACGATGTGATCAAGGTAAAGCTCATGGTCACTGAACCCAGATCAGCCAACGGGATGGACTGATAATTAGGGAACTGGACAGAATATACAGAAACAGATGGATGGAGAGAGAGAGAGAGAGAGAGAGAGAGAGAGAGAGAGAGAGAGAGAGAGAGAGAGAGAGAGAGAGAGAGAGTTGCACTGAGAATTCAATTTAAAAATCCATTTTATTTCTTAAGGTCAAAGTAAGTAGAGCAGAGTCTGTTTGAATGACAGACTCAGTTAAATATGTACAGTGTAAAACCAGAGAGAGATACAAGCAACAAGAAAACTTGAAAATACAAAAAGACAGAATCACCTAAAGAGGAACTTTTCAGTCAGATATAAAAAACTGATTTATAGACAATAGATATGGAAAATATGATTTAAAGAAATCTGACTAAGATTATTTTCACTTGTTTCATTGGTAGATTCTGTATTTTTTTTTTTTTTTTTTGGGGGGGGGGGTTTGCTTGAATTAAGCAAGAATATATATTTTTAACTTTGTTCCTTGAATTAAGCAACAACAAAAAAGGAATTAAGAGAAAAAACCCATCTTGAATTAAGCAAAAAACAAACAAACAAACAAAAACAATGAAGCAAAA
>CM035799.1:34695973-34724699 GCA_020466265.1 Siphamia tubifer
CTGAACAGTAACACGCAGAGCATATCTTGTATGAAGAAAAACTGAATACAGTGTGACAAATGCAAAATAAAAATAAATAAATGAATAAATAAATAAATAAATAAATAAATAAATAAATAAATAAATAAATAAATAGAAATACTACCACCACCAATGACTGGATTCTCTCGGTTACATCTCAGTCACTTGAACGCCAAGAATGTAACCCACATGTTAGCAAAATAAGTAAAAAACAGATGTCTTTGGAGAGTGTCTTTTCAAAGAGGAAAAGGCCACTGAAAAGAAAGAAGAAGAGCCTCCAACTTCCACGAAAAGGAAAGCTGTTAACAGACAATACCAGGAGTTGTATTTGAAATATGGATCTATTGTGACAGGTGATTCCCACAGATCAAACCCACTGTGTATATTTTGTAGCGACCAATATAAACAATCTACGTAGCCCCCCCCCCCATCCATGGTGATAAAAAGGTTGATTTAGATTAACAAATTAACCGATCAGTGCATGTCTTTGGATGGTGGGAGGAAACCCACGTAGACAGCAGGAGAACATGCAAACTCCACACAGAAAGGTCTGGTGTGGGACTTGAACCAGGGTCTTTCTTGCTGTGAGATACGAGTGCTAACCACTGTACCACTGTGCTGCTCTATACTCACATAGGTTAATTGGTTAATCTAAATTACCCATAGGTGTGAATGTGAGATTGATTGTTTGTCTATATATATTCAGCCCTGAGATGAACTGGAGACTCATACAGGGTGTACCCCACCTTCAGACATTGTAGCTGGATTAGGCCCCCAGTGACCCCTGCGACCCTAGTGAGGATAAAGCGGGTTCAGATGACTAAATGGGACGAGTACCTGGAGTAACATGTAAACTCCATGTTACGTGAAGGTTCAGGTGTTGGAATGGAACCAGGGACCTTCTTGCTGTGAGCCATTCATGCTAACCGCTGCGCCACATGTGAGTGACAGATCAATCTGAATTTATTGGGGCTGACACCAAATTTTTTTGTCGTGTTCTTCACCTATCAGTAAATCATGGCAGGAAAACAGAGCATATCGGCCAACGCAACAGGCTGATGCCAATATGTGGGCCTTTCTCCCCGTTACTTAATGCCTTTTTCTCCCTCATGCTGTCTTGTGTTCCTGTGTAAATAAATCACATCATATTGACTGTGCACATGTGTTAATGCTGATGTCTTTTCCCTCTCCAGCGCTCAGAGATAACCGTATCCAGCTGAGCCGCTCCACCTCCACTGAGCTCTCCATCACCATCTCTGAGGTGCAGCTGTCTGATGAAGGCATTTACACCTGCTCCATCTTCACCATGCCCGTCCGCACCGCCCAGGCCATCGTCACCGTGCTGGGTGAGTCACTCTCTCACACTGCGTAAAATAACCCTGGAACACCAAAGCATACACGAGTTCTAAAGCCCTCTACAGTACATGATCAGATGATACATTTACATGCACTTCAGGAATTCAAATTATTACTTTACTCCAATTAAAATCGAAGTTTTCAAAGTCATGTAAACACCTTAATTGGAGTATAATTGAATTGAACTGGTGTTTGACAAGTCAGATAATGCAGTTGTAATTGAATTTCTCTGTGCATGTAAACACCACCACCTTAGCTTGATTAACCCTCCTGTTATGTTATGAGTTGAATTGGCCCATTTTAAAGTCAGAACATCTAGGAAAAATAGTTAAAAGTATTTTTTTCGGCAGAAAACTTCTTCTGCTTGTGTTATTTAGTGTAATTTGTGATCACCCCCTTCATGTTTACAGTCAAACTGGAGGCAAAATAGACAGAAATGTTAGTCAATTTCTTCCTTTACAACTGTGACATATATTCTGTTGTGTTTTATATGTGGGTCTTTTAAAAGTAGAAAGAAAAGAAGTGAAACATAAAAAAAAAGTTTGAATATATATATATATATATATATATATATATATATATATATATATATATATATATATATATATATATATATATATATATATATATATATATATAAATTGCACCATTACCTGTTCGAGGTAAGGAACACAACTGCACTAAATTTTGATAGAATAGTTAGTAATGGAATTAGTTATGAAATATTAACAGTGCTTGTTAGGATTTCTGTTTCGTTTTGTTGGATAATTAAACATGCACTGGGTCATATGGACCCAGGAACACCACTGTTGTTCCTGACAATTGAACAGAACAGGAGGGTTGAGACTAGTCTGGACACGCCCCCTTCAGGAGGTGACCAGAGTTACCATGACAACATGTATGTTACTGTAAGAAATCAGACTAACTGTATGTACTAAACTTAGCTTGACTATGAGTGGCCTGGGCACACCCCCTTCAGGAAGTGACCAGTAATAATCAGAGCTTGAAACAGTTTATACCAAATATACTGAGCTGCTGCAGGGTTGTGGTCTATATCTTCATGGTTGTGGCCCATATCTTCATGGTTGTGGTCTATATCTTCATGGTTGTGGTCTATATATTCATGGTTGTGGTCTATATCTTCATGGTTGTGGTCCATATCTTCATGGTTGTGGTCTATATCTTCATGGTTGTGGTCTATATATTCATGGTTGTGGTCTATATCTTCATGGTTGTGGTCCATATCTTCATGGTTGTGGTCTATATCTTCATGGTTGTGGTCTATATATTCATGGTTGTGGTCTATATCTTCATGGTTGTGGTCCATATCTTCATGGTTGTGGTCTATATATTCATGGTGCTGGTCTATATCTTCATGGCTGTGGCCCATATCTTCATGGTTGTGGTCTATATCTTCATGGTTGTGGTCTATATATTCATGGTTGTGGTCTATATCTTCATGGTTGTGGTCCATATCTTCATGGTTGTGGTCTATATCTTCATGGTTGTGGTCCATATCTTTATGGTTGTGGTCTATATCTTCATGGTTGTGGTCTATATATTCATGGTTGTGGTCTATATCTTCATGGTTGTTGTCCATATCTTCATGGTTGTGGTCTCTATATTCATGGTGCTGGTCTATATCTTCATGGTTGTGGTCTCTATATTCATGGTTGTGGTCTATAAATTCATGGTTGTGGTCTATATCTTCATGGTTGTGGTCTATAAATTCATGGTTGTGGTCTATATCTTCATGGCTGTGGTCTATATCTTCATGGTTGTGGTCTATATCTTCATGGTACCAACCATAAACATGCTAATGTGAAATGGTGTGTAGCGCCACCTATTGTCTGGGAGTGGAACAATAATTTGAATTTATCTTACTGATATGTAAACTCAGACTTCTGGGAAACTTCAGTTAAGTCCTTAATTGGAGTAAGGAGTCATTGGAATTTCTGAGTGCATGTACATTTAGTGAGTGTGATATTTTTGACCTGTTCCCCAAAGGGTTTGCATGTTAAATTTCAGTTTAATTTTCATGCTAGTGGTGTGTGGACTCCACATTAAACCAGTCAGAATAAGAATCTCAAACATTAAAAGCAATCTTAAATGAACACATTTTTAAAATGGATTTAAAAATGTTGAGGTTGGAACAGTGAATTCCAAAGGTTTGGAATTTTATTCAGGACAAATGGACACTGGAACACCAGGCCGTTGTTTCACAGCCAACGTGTCATTTTGACAGTCGTTTTTATGGCCCATTTCAGAATTGTTGAAACAAATATGTTACATAAGTGTTTGGATAAAGCTGGAAGGGTCCAGACTGACAGCCGTCTTTGCTCACCAAAAGACCGTGATGCGGTGATAAGTTCCTGTGACATTTTTCTGTGACATTCTGTGACATTTGACGTCCTTCTAAAATACTCCACACTTACTGCACTGTAGAAAGAACATAAAAAGGTACAGACCCATAATATTCCCCATTTGATCACATATTACTACGAGGGCTGTCAAAATGAGCACATGAACACAGGTTAATCCGTCATTATGATTAATCCAATTAAAAATATTAACGCATTTAACCCATTATCTGCATCAGAATCATTCTGAACATTTCTGTCGACACATTTCAGGTAGTTTGTTGCAGTAGTTAACGTTGTACATATACACAAATATGCAGATGGAAAGATGGAAGACGCTAAACACCATGACAGAACAGTCAACCGGCAAAAGAGTATTATGATGCATTTCCACTGGTACTGGATTGGCTCAACTCCACTCAGTATTTCTGAAGAGTTTCCATTATGGGATAGTACTGGTTGTTATAGCGATAGTACTGACTTTACGGTACCTTGTCGTCATAGCGATAGTACTCAATTTACAGTACCTGGTCGTCATAGCGATAACACTGACTTTTCAATACCTGGTTGTCAGAGCGATAGAACTGACTTTACAGTACCTGGTTGTCATAGCGATAGTACTCAATTTACAGTACCTGGTCGTCATAGTGATAGCACTGACTTTACAGTACCTGGTTGTCAGAGCGATAGTACTGACTTTACGGTACCTTGTCGTCATAGCGATAGTACTCAATTTACAGTACCTGGTCGTCATAGTGATAGCACTGACTTTACAGTACCTGGTTGTCATAGTGATAGTACTGACTTTACAGTACCTGGTTGTCATAGTGATAGTACTGACTTTACAGTACCTGGTTGTCATAGTGATAGTACTGACTTTACAGTACCTGGTTGTCATAGCGATAGTACTCAATTTACAGTATCTGGTCGTCATAGTGATAGCACTGACTTTACAGTACCTGGTTGTCATAGTGATAGTACTGACTTTACAGTACCTGGTCATTAGTGATGCAGCAGCTAAACTGGTCCATTCTGGTGAAGAAGGAGCTCAGACAGAAGGTGGTTGATCTACATTCTGACTCTCACCTAAGATCATGAGTTTTGGGTAATGACGCAAGCAATGAGGTCACACGTACAAGCGCCCAAAATGAGTTTCCTTCACAGGGTGGTCGGGTTCAGCCTTCGAGATAGAGGGAGGGGTCCAACATCCAGGATAGACTGGGAGTAGACCTGCTGCTCCTCCAGGTCCACAGGAGCCAGTGGAGGTGGTTCGGGCAGTTAGTGAGGACGCCTCCTGGACACCTCCCTGGGGAGGTGTTCCGGGCATGTCCATCTGGGAAGAGACCCCTAGGGCCAACCCAGGACATGCCGGAGGGATTCTACTGTATGACTTGTCTGACCTTGGCAGGCCTCAGGTATCCCCTGGAGGACCTGGGGAGAGGAACGTCTGGGCTAAAGCTGCTGCGACCTGGACCCAGATAAATGGGAGACAAGGAATATGAGGACAAAGAAGTGCTTCAATCTGTCCTGGAAACATGATTTGTGTTTGTGTGTGTGTGTGTGTGTGTGTGGGGGGGGGGGGGGGGGGGGGGGGTAAGGTGAAGGTTTTCATATTATGTCCTCCTGTTTTTTGGGTTTTTGTACATTGTTCTTTGGGTATAATACTGCAGGTTGATATTTTTAAACCTTTCGTGCATGAAATAGGAGAAGCTTAGTCAAGATTTGTTTCCTAATTGTTCTTACTTCTCTTTAAACATGACTAAATCTTTTTAATGAGCCTATTTTTTATGGAGTTACAAAATGTCCACTCAGCTGGAAAACATGTGTTTAAACTTTAAACCAAAGAAACAAGACATTTTTAATGCAATTTTGGTTTAAGAAGAGACAGGTAAACATGTTAGTGCACACCAGGTATTAATAACAGATGAGTTACAATAATAGTTTGAACTGACTGATATGAAAATATAACCACAAAACCCACGAATGTACAAGAGAACAACAGTAGAAGAACTGTCCACTGGAGTGACCAGTATATGCATCAAAGGGTTAATTTTCTTGTGCAGTCAGATAGGACTTTCTTCGAGACTGATTGACTTCTGCACCAATCAGCACGGCTGCAGTCCATCTTAATTTAGTTTCCCTGAAAACCTGTAGGATTGTGACTAATTGGGATAGATGATTTAAAGTTCTCATTCCGCTGAAAACCACTTTTCCACACTCCTTTTGGAATCTGATGGGTCACACATGCTGTGTTTGAAAGTGGTGTGTCACCTCCACTGGCTGTATTTACCATTCAAAGAAAACAACACAGAGAAAGAAAAAGCCTGTCGTCAATACATCATGTGGACATTGGCGTCACCCACGTGAGGGTTAACCGCCCAGCTCGTCCCCCATTGCAGCGAATCTGAAGTAGTACTAACATCTACAAGAGAAGATGGTGCCACAGTTGCTGCATAAACTTGAAAAAATGGGCGGAGCAAACTGGTTCATGTGCTCTCTATGGAAATAAAGCCATGTTTTGTTTCTGCAAGTTTTCAAAACAAGCAACGGCATGAAACCTAGCTGGATGCTACTCTGAGATGATAAACACACGCAGAGCAAGAGGGGAAGGGGAGTGTTCCTTCACACATTCATTCTCTGAGCCAATCAGAGACATCTCATTACCGTGTCATGGATATGTACAGGGTGCGATTCATTAAAAACGCAGAGGGGGTGTGTGTTTTTTTTTACTCCTTTTTTTCTCTTTATTCTACAGCCCTCTAGAATATTGCGACAGCTCCCATTCACTTTGAATGGATGTTCCCAGCGTTCTGCCACCTGATTTTTTTTTTCGCTAACTGCCCGCTGCCCCATTAACGCCCGCTGCCAATGGCAACGTGTCTTGTCACTTCAGATTCACTGTACCATATCACTCCACACGTAGTTTGGCCACTTTGAAAGTAAATATTCACTACGTTATAACGGGTATTTTATCCAGTCTGTTAAGAGTAGTAGCAATAATAAGCTGTAATAACCCATAGAATAAGCGGGATAATGTACTGCCCACGTGCGACTATCGAAAAATATTTCCCTTCGGGGCAGAACAATACCCCTCTGCTCCTGTTCGGCCTCGTCGGGAAATATTTTTTTGATAGTAACCTATGTGCAATACATTATCCCTTACTTAATGTCCTTCACAGCTGTGTGCTGCTCTAGGTTGGCCAGGAAAGGATCAGGGGCGAAAGTAGCTCACGGCTTTGGCTTCTTTACAGCGCCCTCCACTGGGACTTCCCTGCTTCCCAGCGCGGGGAGTACACTAGTCACCGTCACGACGCAAGGCTCACTCTAGGTCCCTAGGATTATCCACCTGGATCCCTGCTCCTTTTTGACATCAGGCCCTTTCGTTGTTGAACAAACTTGTCTCACAGATTCGTCACTTCCTCACGCACTTGACCAAATCCATATTCATACGAGTCGTCTTCAACCATGAGCTCATGTTCACAAAACAGGAAGGAAAAGTCAGGATGCAGAAGTGCATGTAAAGTGGGTATAGAATGGACCAATCACAGGACTCTTTTCTCGTCTTCTCCACGTCACATTTTTTTGGCCGTAAGTCTCTGTGAGGGGTGGGTACATCACAGATGACTTGGCTTCAGAGCATAAATCCAGCCTAATGGTGATGTCCAAAACCAAAAGGGGGGGGCTGACACTTCCTTTCAGAAAACCAACACATTTCCCCTCGGAAACAAAAAATATATGGCAATATATTGAAAACATTTTATGCATTATATTAAAAAATGTATTCCCATATATGGAAAAGTAGTGAAAAATATTATATAATATACATCAATATATGATTTGATCATATATTGACAAATATATGATATATTATATTGCACTGTAGACAAAAGATGCCATATATTTTTACAGGTAGTTTTATTGAATGTCAATATCTTTCCACATATGTTGTTAAGTGTATTACTAAATACCATATATTAACATATATAAGTACATATATTGTCATGTGTCTCAATATATGGAAAGCAGAAATTCCTTATGTATTTTTTAACTATATTGTGATACATTGTGATATATTTTCATATAAATTACATATATTGAATATATTTTTCTGTAAATGATATGCATATATTGTTATGTTCAGTTTCAGGCAGTAATATATTGATAGTAAGTATATGGAGAAATATATTTTTTTGTTTCACACTCCATCACCTTTTGTGGTGGATGTTTTTATGCAGTGTGGTCCCAGGGCGTCGCCTGTAGATTTAACCTTCATATTCGTCTTCCTCACAGATAAACCGTCCACACTCATCTTAGTCTACATGGATGTCATTACCTTTCGTGCGATGCTTCATCACATGTTCCAATAAATTGTGGTCATCCTGTCAGTGGTGTGTCAGCTTGTTTATTGATCGGAATATTGGGCTAATCAGGTTTGGAATCTAAGTAAACAGTCTTTCAAGTATTGATTTTTTATTTTTATTTTTTCTGGAGGGTTGTTATTGTTCTGTTGTATCAGCTAATTCTGGACATGTTTCATAGATTCGCTTCAATATGAAAAGCACTTTGGTGGTTTTATAATGCACCAACTAATGGCTGTTTAACCACAGTGGAGGTTTACTGTGCAGCTGAGCTCATGTTCCTGTAGAATGTGATGGGCAGATTTACAGACAGTAATTCAGGATCATATGTTACTTTTTAAAACCGCTGTGTAATAGAACTGCACAATATATTATTTGAGCATCAATGTCGCAATGTATGGGTACACAATACTCACATCGCGGGTCCTGCAATTATTGTTTTTATTATATATATGTATATATATATATATATATTAGGGCATTGAGGAGTCCAGTTTTTTGCACGTTGACTTATCTGTCAATAAAGTCGAAGTCGAAGTTTCACTTATCCTAACTTTTTACATTTTGTCCTTAGGATAAAATGTAAAATGTGAGGATGTGTGTCAGACGTCCACACAGTCCGGTTTTAGAGCCATATGTTCAGACAAAATCTGGACATATGGTCACCCTACATAAAGTTCAAGTCAGTGGCCGCCAAGACACACATCATGCTTGTCCACATCATGTTTGGAAAAAAAAGAGCGTGTTGTCTGCACTGCAGCTTTTATCACTCAGGTTAGCTAGCGGATACCTCTTCAGATGGCTCTGTGTTTTTGTTGTATTTTAAATTGGACTTGCATATTGTGCAGGTCACTGTGTCATGTTTTTCATCTAAGGTGAAGTATTTCCAGACCCACCGCCCCTGTTTTTACCTGCAGCACCCATGTCTCCACTGGTTTAGGTCTGACTGGTTTGCACTGAGGGAGAGTAAGAATAACATGTGACTTGTCGACTCCTCCAAACTTAAGTCAACTTGTGGTACAAGAGTCGAGATTCAAACACAATGTACAGTTTTACAGTCTTTATTAACAAACGTAGTTAAAGCGGTCTTTTCCTCGTATGGTGGTCCGTCTGAATATTGATTTATCCATAGACAAAGACAACTGGGACACAGTAAGCAGTCAGGACTCAGGCAAAACAGGTCAGAACACAGACAGGCAGCACTCAGACAGACAGTAAATCTAAAGATGTTACCATAGGGAAGCAAGGGGGTCACACTGAGAGTCCTATGTCCAGAAGAGGTACAGGTAGGGGTCAAACAGGAACAAAGTCAAATCTTGGCCATAGGTCAAAAGCAGGGAGAGTGCAAAACAGGACAGATACCAGACACCAAACAATGTTAAAAACCAAGTAAACCAGACAAGAAGTAACGCTCATAAGTATCGTTGGGGCTGATAAGAAACTCGCAAAGACAAGAATTGACACAGGTGAGACACATTGGGATTAATGAACGGGGCGGAGACAAACACTGTGACCAGAAGAAAAGTAGGGTAAAAGGTGAACCCAAACCCACATGTCAAAGTAAAACCCCAGAACTCCAATAAAGACACAGAGGGACTTACAAAAATAAGACAGAAACAAGACACTGGATAGTATTTTAGGATGGAAGTTTTTTCGATGAAAAGAAAAGTGTTTTGAAAAGTGTCTAATACTTTGTTTCCAGTCGACTGTTCCAACTTTTGTTAGTCAGATGTCGTGCTGTTTTGCCTTGGCAGTCGTTCAGAGTCATTCTGTGCTGCAGATGGGTTAAATTACATTACATTTTTTAATCAGTTTAACCATTTCATGCATGAATTATGAGAACCTTCTTTCCTGACAGTTTTTATTCTTCTTTAGGCATGAAAAACATAATGTAATGGAAATTCTTATATGAACCTATTTTCCTTGAAATTACAAAACTGTCGACTCAGCTGGAAAACATGTTTAATTTTTGATGAAAAGAAACTTTAAAACTCATCACCAGGAAGTGATATATGCTGTGAAAACTATGAATAAAAAGATGTTAATTCAGTTAATCTAATATTTTCTCACATTTTAACATACTCTAATACTAGTTAGTATTAAATTAGGTTTTTGCACAATTTCCAGGACATTTAAAATGAAAACTGAAAAAAATAGATGAGTTCAGTGGTCACAGTGAGGTCCAACAGATGATCCTGAAAACCAAGGACCATCAATATTCACTGTTGTAACTAATCTGACACCAATGAAAATATACAATTAAAATATTTACTTTTCTGTATTCCAATTGTGTAAATTAATATAACTTAACATATTAAAAATACAAGAAGTAAAGAAATAAACAACGGATAGGACACATTGTACTGTTTTTTAAATAATTATAAAATAAATTAATAAATTAATAAATTATATATATATATATATATATATATATATATATATATATATATATATATATATATATATATATATATATATATATATATATATATATATATATATATATATATATATATATATATAAGAAGCCCCTGAGACAGTCCAACACATCACAGCAGGGTGTAAGATGCTGGCAGGTATGGACTGGAGGTCAAGGGTCAAAATGGGAAACCCCCCCGAATGTGACAGAGAACAAACGGGCCAAGATCCTGTGGGACTTTCAGATCCAGACTGACAAGATGGTGATGGCCAATCAGCCTGACATAGTGGTGGTGGATAAACATGAGAAGACAGTGGTGGTGATAGATGTAGCAGCCCCCAGTGATAGAAACATCAGAAAGAAAGAACATGAGAAGCTTGAGAAATACCAAGGGCTGAAAGAGGAGAGAGTGTGAAGGCAACAGTGGTACCAGTGGTGAGCAGGACACTAGGGGTAGTGACATTTTTTTAATATATATAAAATTAAGAGATTTTCAAAGAAATAAAAAATAATCCTAATGTGATCATTAATTAAACAACAGATAAGACAAATCACTAAGTTTTTACGATTCTTTTGTAATAATTAAAAAAGATTAATCAATGAATAAATAAAAAAATATATAAATTAATGCCTTAAATTAATTGACAATAAAATGTTGAGTACATTTTTTTATGTGTGTGTACAGTATGTTTGTATTCCTATCTTTATGGGGACATTGATACCTTTACACAGTCACACCAAGGGGACCTCTG
This sequence comes from Siphamia tubifer, assembly GCA_020466265.1. Lineage (NCBI taxonomy): Eukaryota > Metazoa > Chordata > Actinopteri > Kurtiformes > Apogonidae > Siphamia > Siphamia tubifer. The sequence goes on from CM035799.1 coordinate 34,707,240, forward strand.
ACACTGTGGGGACCAAAATTCAGATCCTCAGAATGGTTAAATATAAATAAAGGTCCTCACTAGTAAAATAGAAATGATGTGGTCCTATAAATACATTAATTTGTTTTTTGGAAGTCTGGAAGTTGTTTATTTTTTTTAAGTATTTATTTTTCTGTAGTTTTTAATTAATTAATTCATGAATTAATTAATTGATTTGAAATGTTTATTTTATTTTTCAAATTATTATTATTATTATTATTATTATTATTATTATTATTATTATTATTATTATTATTATTATTATTATTATTATTATTATTATTTTAATTAGATTTTCTAACATATATCAAATTAGGACATATGCCAAGTTGACGAAAAACAGATAAAATGCGATAAACTATACTAAGATAGGATTAAAAGTGTTAATTTTAGTCTATAAATATAAAAGTCTGATCAAATGCTTATGTTTGACAAACAATTCCGTTTTATTTTATATGTTTATTTGAGGCTTGAGTTATTAAAAATAATTTTTAACCATTTCTGTTCATCTTTTCTAATTCGATCCATCATCATTTTCCAACAAGGTCTTGGAAGGATATTCAGTCCTGCTTAATTCTGTTTGAAAATGCACTTAGTGGTTGAAGAGCTGCTTGAATGAGTCACATTATGATAATATGTGGTGACTTTTGTTTCTGAGTTTAGTGGCTTAATCACAAACATCCTGGAATAAATAATTTTCTTATGTATTCAAATGCTGTAAAATATACTGAAGAGGAATATATGGTTGTTTTTGGCAGATTATCTCTGTACAAGTATGTTAAAATTCAGCTAATTAAAAAATAAAACGAACAATTGTTTTGTTTCAAGTTGTTGAAGGTTTTAGAATATGTTATGGATTTGTCATCCCTTTTTTGTGTTCATTTATTTTTTGTGTATTTTAGTATGTTTTATATGATTTTCTCTCCACATTTTTGTGTCTGTTAGTGCATTTTTTTGTATTTTGGGGGAAATTTGAGGATAAAAAAGACCCCAAAGACAGATCGGTCGGTCAATATAAAGTGTTTTGATCATGTTTTGGATTAATTGAAATCTAAAACAACCCTGTGATTAATCTGATTAAAAATATGAATGAAATTAAATAGAATGGTTGTTTTATTTGAAGTTGTTTTGTTGAAACAGTTGAATCAACAATATATATATATATATATATATATATATATATATATATATATATATATATATATATATATATATATATATATATATATATATATATATATATATATATATATATATATATATTGCATTTTATTATTATTATTATTATTATTATTATTATTATTATTATTATTATTATTATTATTATTATTATTATTATTTTATCAAATTTGTTTTTTATTACCAGAACCAAACCCTAAGCATATATATATATATATGCAGGTAATATTACTTCATTCCCACCCACCCATCTACCCCTGCCCCTCATCCTTATGACCCTATGCTGACAGATACAGGTTACATTTCCATCAACATTAAGTCGATCAAATCACAGATCAAATTCTCTCATATTAATACTGTTTGAGGTTGATCATTGTTTACTGTTGCTGATGACAGTTCCATATAAACTATGTCCAAGAATGTCCGTAGCCAGTGAATGTAAGAGACGTCATGGGGAGGATTTACAGTGTTGGCAAATGATCTTTTTGGTTGCTGTAAGTCCTGCAAGACATACTTTACGTGTTTTTTCCACAAGGGTCAGATTAGAATGATCATTTAGATGGTGTACTGCAGGTTCCAAAGGAAACTGAACTCCTGTTAAATTAGTAATACATGCAGTCACATGTTTCTATACTCTACATACCTCTGGATATTCTTGTACAACATGTAAGAAAGAGTCCACTGTTCCATTAGAGCAGAAAGAACAATATGGATCTGAGGTGACTCACATTTAGTGCCTTATCCACCTTTGAAAAATACATGTTTCATTTTGCAGCTGTTTCCCTCACGCTTTATGGGGACTTCTGCAAAAAAAATTATAGGGCCACATCATTTCTATTTTACTAGTGGGGACCTTTACTTATATTTAACCCTTGTTGGTCCCCATAGTGTCAGAGGTCCCGATGGTGTAACTGTGCAAACATATAAATGTCCCCATAAAGATAGGAATACAAGCACACACACACACACACACACACACACATATAAGTATATATATATATATATATATGAATAATTTAAAATATACATAAAAATACACACTTTTTTTTTAAAAGTAAACACATCTTCAAACCTTTGCAAAATATATGTTTGGTTTTGCACCTGTTTTCCTCATGCTTTATGGGGACTTCTGAAAAAATAAATTATGTATGTATAGGGCCACATCATTTCTATTTTACTAGTGGGGACCTTTACTTATATTTAACCCTTGTGGGGACCTGAATTTTGGTCCATATAGTGTGTTAGAGGTCCCAATTTTTATTTATGTTTTAGTTAGTTTTAGAATATGTTTTGGATTTGTCATTACTTCTTTGATTTCATGTATTGTAACCTCATGAATTTAGCCCAAATTGTATCATTTTTTTTCCACTGCATTTTTTGTTTTGTTTTTCTGAGTGTATTTTTTTTTTTTTGGTGGATTTCGTGGATATTTGAGTCGAAAATAAAAACTGTCGAGACAGAACACGATTAATCAAAATCAACTCTGATTAATGTGATTCAAAAATTGTAATCATTTAACGGCCCTAGTTTTACAAAATGTGCAGCAACAAGGTTCCCATAATACATGCATGTGATGGTTAACTTGAGGGGTGGGGGTTGTTTCTGAAACCCAGTGTTAAAGTCAGGTCAATTTTTTCCTGTTTAAACTCAAATCAACATGAGAACCACTGGTCGCCCCCTCCATTTCTTTCCCCTTTTTTTGTTGTAATTGTGACTCAGTGTTTCCTGTTGGCTGTAATTGACAGCTGTGACACTGTATTCTGCATCCCATAAATGTTTGACGACCCCTGAGAGGGACCCCAGCATTAAAAATGGATGCTAAGTGTCTGAGACGTACAGGCCCCTATGGGAAAATCAGCCAAAGATACAGAGTTTTGGGCGACATGGTGGCGTGTGCACGTCCGTCAGACCCTCCCCTGTTTTGACGTGTGCACAGTTTGACGACGGAAACACAAACATATGAGAACGACTGATGAACGACATGAGTGTGTGTGTGTGTGTGTGTGTGTGTGTGTGTGTGTGTGTGTGTGTGTGTTTCCTCCTTAGCCAAACACAGAATAATTTATAAGGGTTTTATTCTGGTTTCTTCTCCTTGTAGCAGCAGCAGGTCTGGACACAGGCCTGTGTTTATGTGCAGGATTATTCCATCATTAATATTCTATCATACTTTACTGCCACAGCCAACACTACAGCACATACACACACATGAAATATTTAACACACTTTAGCTTTTTACTCATCTATACATTAGTGGGTTCACAGTACTTTATATACCAGTACTTTATATACCACTACTTTATATACTAGTACTTTATATACCAGTACTTTATATATGAGTACTTTATATACCAGTATTTAATATACCAAAACTTTATATATATGAGTACTTTATATACTAGTACTTTATACACCAGTACTTTATATACCAGTACTTTATATACTAGTACTTTATATACCACTACTTTATATACCAGTACTTTATATACCACTACTTTATATACCAGTACTTTATATATGAGTACTTTAAATACCAGTACTTTATATACTAGTACTTTATATACCACTACTTTATATATGTGAGTACTTTATATACCAATACTTTATATACCAGTACTTAATATACCAATACTTTATATATGTGAGTACTTTATATACCAGTACTTTATATATATGAGTACTTTATATATGAGTACTTTATGTTAGTACTTTACATATGAGTACTTTATGTTAGTACTTTATATATGACTACTTTATATGAGTACTTTATATATGGGTACTTTATGTTCGTACTTTATATACGAGTACTTTATGTTAGTACTTTATGTTAGTACTTTACATATGAGTACTTTATGTTAGTACTTTACATGTGAGTACTTTATGTTAGTACTTTATATACGAGTACTTTATGTTAGTACTTTACATATGAGTACTTTGTTAGAAACTCCAGTTAAATCAGAATAAGACGATAATTCAAATTTCTAAAGGATGTAAATGTAGTGACTGTGAATCGTTGAATCCACTCATATTTTTATTTTCACAGCTCAGACTCTTGCAGAGGTGTTCAAAGTACTGACACTCTGTACTTGAGTAGAAGTACAGCTATTGGTGTGAAAAAATACTCTAGTAAAAGTAGAAGTACTGATTTAACTCCTTTACTTAAGTAAAAATAAAAAAATACAATTTTGCAATTGTAATAAAGTACAAAAGTAAAAAAATAACAGTGCATTTTTTTTGCCATGAACACAATAATACTTTTTTAATAACCAGGAAAAATCTGGAAGGTTTCAAAAATACCTAAAATAAAGCATTTAAAAGTGAGGTAGTAATGGAATATAATGTAATGTGATGTTAGTAATGATAGAGTCACTGTACTCAGTGTTGTGGGTGTGGAAATGTAGGAAAATAGGGGGAAAAGTCACATGTGGGTTAAAAAATTCATCATGAGATTTGAAGAAAAAATTTAAATGAGATTTTAAAAAATGCTGAATTTTAGGAGAAAAAGTCGAAATTGTGAGAATTTTTTTAAAATTGTGAGACAAAAAGTAAAAATGATGAGACAAAAAGTAAAAACTGTGAGATAAAAATTCAAAATGATGAGACAAAAAGTTACATTTGTGAGATAAAAATTCAAAATGATGAGATAAAAAGTAAAAATTGTGAGACAAAAAGTAAAAATGATGACACAAAAAGTCAAAATTGTGAGATAAAAAGTCAAAATGATGAGATAAAAAGTCAAAATGATGAGACAAAAAGTCAAAATGATGAGATAAAAAGTCAAATTGATGAGATAATAGTCATATAACTATAATATATACAGTCACAGTTCCTCTCCTCCACTGATTTTTTGACTTATTCTTCATACTGTCACATCTGTTTAGTTTGAAAAAGTAATGATTCTATTCTGCGAATGTAAAGAGTATAAAGTACAGATATTTATACAAAAATGTAGGGAGTAAAAGTAAAAACTTACCAAAAAAATGAATACTCAAGTAAAGTACAGATACCTAAAAACTTAACTACAGTAATGAAGTACTTTTACTTCATTACTTTCCACATTAGTCGTTCTATTTTGATACAATATGAAAATATCCTTAAAAAAAAAACCTCAGTGACTGATAAAGACTAAGCTTGTGTCATCTGTCTGTCTGTCTGTCTGTCTATCTGTCTGTCTGTCCACATCAGATCAATAATTGCTCCAGTATCTTGTCATTTTTAACTTAAATGTCATACGTTTAGCTCTCCTCCATCCATCTCCATCTCTATCTTTTCCACCTCTTTATCTTTCCGTCCGTCATCTCTCTTTCCTTCTGTTGCAACGGCAGCGAACGCGAGTCAGGAAACGCAATGTTCATTATTTTCAAACGCAGAATGACAGTAAACTTCGCCAACTTTGGAGAAAAGTGTCGCCCACAATGACTCCAGACGGATGGGGGAAAAAAAAAAAAAACTTTCATTTTCTCAACTCTCGCCTTCCAAACCATGACGACAAAGACTAAGTGGATGCTGAAACATTTGGCAGCGTGGATACGGATGTGGATATTTTTCTTCTCCTGCTTATGTTGTTTTCCTTCCTCAGATGATAACAGTAATTAAGCAAAAATGTTGCTTATTTTAACCTCTTCCCAGCCTTAACGCCCTGGTCTTAGGACATAGTTGATATCATTTTAATCACATTTATATACTGTACACAGCTCCCACATTAATGTAAATGCACTTTAATCACATTAAATGAAAGTGAACAAACTCATCTTTCTGAAAATAGAAACTATTCTGAACTGCACCAGTGCTGGGTAAGTAGATAGATAGATAGATAGATAGATAGATAGATAGATAGACAGACAGACAGATAGACAGATAGATAGATAGATAGATAGATAGATAGATAGATAGATAGATAGATAGATAGATAGACAGACAGACAGACAGACAGACAGACAGACAGACAGACAGACAGACAGACAGACAGACAGACAGACAGACAGATAGATAGATAGATAGATAGATAGATAGATAGATAGATAGACAGACAGACAGACAGACAGACAGACAGACAGACAGACAGACAGACAGACAGACAGACAGACAGACAGACAGATAGATAGATAGATAGATAGATAGATAGATAGATAGATAGATAGATAGATAGATAGATAGATAGATAGACAGACAGACAGACAGACAGACAGACAGACAGACAGACAGACAGACAGACAGATAGATAGATAGATAAAAAACTGAAATTCTTCTCACAACAAACACCCTCCCCACCAAAAACACATTGTCACAATTAATAGATATTATAAAAATGAAATAAAATCACATAAAATAATTAAAAACCCTAAAAAACACAGTGCAGACATACTATTCAGAGCAGCTATAGCAGAGGGGATGAATGATTTCTTGTAAATGTTCTTCCTGGTGAGGATGGTTGTGTAGCGTCTGCCTGATGGAGCAGCATTAAGGAGTAATGGAGGGGATGGGAGGGGTCCTCAGTGATGGGGGGGGGGGTTAAAAGTTGTTCCCACAAAAAAGTCCTAGAAGTTCCGATAGTGGAAACATGCCTGTAACGCGTCACATTATTTCCCAAGTAATGAATGTAATAAGTTATCGAATTAGTCAAAATTATTTAAAAAAAAACCATTTTGAAAATATGACATGAAAAGTCAATATTGTAAGATAAAAAGTATTTCGGTCCAAAACACATGTAAAAATTTTATTTTTGGACCAGAGTATTAGTTTGGACTTACTTTTCTGAATGATAATGGTCATTTTGTATATTATAAATATTTATTTTTCCTCTGTTTTTTGCTACAGTATGTGTATTTTAACCATTTAACAGTAATACATTTTTCTCCAAAATTTCCAAATGTTGCCACTTTGGAAAAATGTATGAAAAATAGGTGAAAAAAAATGCTTTAAAATGGCCATTTGTACAAATAAAGTTCTGAACTTTGAATTGTAAAGTGCACAGATATTGGTTTGTTGGTAAATGGTATGTTTCACTATTGAATAATGAACAAAATAATGAACAAAATTAATAAAATAATCAACAAAACTACCAAAGATAAACAACAAAGTCAACAAAATGAGCAAAAATGAACAAAATAATCAACAAATTGAACATAGTAATCAACAAAATTAGCATAAAATTACCAAAATGAACAAAATAATCAACAAATTCAACAACACAATCAACAAAACTACCACAAGATAAACAAAACAATCAACAACATAAGCAAAAACAAACAAAATAATCAACAAATTGAATATAATAATCAACAAAATTCACAAAAATGACCAAAAATAATCAACAAATAGGACAAAATGAACAAATAAATTTAATTAAAATGATCTGTTGGTTTTCACAAAAAAAAAAATTAAAAATAAAATCAAACCAAGGGGTAGAAAAAATCTAAATATCTTCATGTTTTTCAGTGTAAAGTGTTGAATAAACAGTAAAAGTAAGTGTTTTATTCTAAACTCCAGGGTGTTTTTTTTATAAACAGCTGATTTTTTTATCTGAACTTCAAGCAGTTAAAGAACAGCTGCAGTTTTAATGTGTATAAGGTTTTTTTTTTTTCAGGTGTTTTAAGCTAAATCAGTCCAGAACAGTAACGGGTTAAAACGTTCCAACAGACGAAGACATAACATGACATTTTGGTTTGGCTCTTGTCATCTGGGTGTTTCACTTGGCTGGATTCAACTCTTTCAGTTTATTGTTTAACAGTAAACACAGACGATCCCATCTCCCATCTCAGCTGTAATAAATACATTCACACATTCCTATTTAATCATTTGTGCAGAGTATCATTTGGTTGACATTTTGAACCAGAATCAACAGTCACATATTATTATTAACCAACCTCATTTAAATAACTTAAACTGTTTAAATGCCAACACTGTCAGATTTAATGCAAAGCTTATGCTGCTGAGGTAACAGGTTAACGTGTTGTTATTTTTACTGGAGTTTATTTCCATATTCAATGACAATCAACTTGACTTTAGGAGTTTTTACTTAATCTGCTTTTGATCACATACTGTTGATATGCATTTGGTAATAAACGTTCAAAGTGTAACAACCTTTTTCATTTCATGTTGTAATGAAGCCACATCAGTTCCACTGGTTCCACTAGTTCCGTCAGTTCCACCAGTTCCATCAGTTCCACTAGTTCCATCAGTTCCATCAGTTCCACCAGTTCCATCAGTTCCACTAATACCATCAGTTCCGCTAGTTCCATCAGTTCCACCAGTTCCATCAGTTCCACTAATACCATCAGTTCCGCTAGTTCCATCAGTTCCACCAGTTCCATCAGTTCCACTAATACCATCAGTTCCATCAGTTCCACCAGTTCCACTAACTCCATCAGTTCCATCAATTCCATCAGTTCCACCGGTTCCACTAGTTCCGTCAGTTCCACCAGTTCCATCAGTTCCACTAGTTCCATCAGTTCCATCAGTTCCACCAGTTCCATCAGTTCCACTAATACCATCAGTTCCATCAGTTCCATCAGTTCCACTAGTTCCATCAGTTCCGCTAGTTCCATCAGTTCCACCAGTTCCATCAGTTCCACTAATACCATCAGTTCCATCAGTTCCATCAGTTCCACCAGTTCCACCAGTTCCGCCAGTTCCACTAATTCCATCAGTTCCATCAATTCCATCAGTTCCACCAGTTCCACTAATTCCATCAGTTCCATCAATTCCATCAGTTCCATTAGTTCCATCAGTTCTACTAGTTCCATCAGTTCCGCTAGTTCCATCAGTTCCATCAGTTCCACCAGTTCCATTAATTCCATCAGTTCCATCAATTCCATCAGTTCCATCAGTTCCACTAATTCCATCAGTTCCAATAGTTCCACTAATTCCATCAGTTCCATTCGTTCCATCAGTTCTACGAATTCCATCAGTTCCGCTAGTTCCATCAGTTCCATCAGTTCCAATAGTTCCACTAGTTCAATCAGTTCCACCAGTCCCTCTTTGGGTTGGACTAAAATATCTCGGTATTGACTGTGATTAAATGTATGGAGTAAAAAAAAAACACTACACTACAAACAAGTGTCTCCAGGCACAACAAACGTGATGACACCTGGTGGACATTTTATATATTACACAGTTTTTTATACGACACTTTTTACCTGATTTGCACTGCTATGGGCTTGTGATTGGTTGACACCTTTTTTAAAAACACTTCTTCCTGCTTTGTGTAATGTCTGACTCGCTGATGAAGGCTTTGATGCTGAAACGCGTTGTCTTTTTGTTTTTTTTATTGGATTTAATAGTTTTTTATAACCAAGCCAATTTAATAAAGACTTTAAATTTTCACTTATAAGAGAGTGCCTTGGAATTTTTTCTTTTTTGTCTTACACTTGGTTTTCCCATCCAAAGAGCACCTCTAATTATTATTACTTGCGCTCCTTAAACAAACTTTTTTAGGTATCATTGGCCTGTGTCAGTCAACAGCTAAAGTTAATGGAAAAAATAAATAAATAAATAAAATCCACATCAGTTTAGCAAGGGATAATGTATGGCCCACGAGTTACTATCAGAAAAATATAATATAATATAATATAGTAACTCATGGGCCATGTATTATCCCGCTTATTCTATGGGTTATTACAGTTTATTACTGTCACTACTCTAACAGACTAGTGTTGTGAAATAGCCAATAAGATGCGGGTTAGGCGGGGCAGACAGAAGGGGGGTCCAGAGAGATTTAGGTGGAGAAAAGAGAGAGACGGATGTACACAGTCAGGTCGGCGACCGGAGCAGGTGTTGTCCCGTTCTTGCAAATAAATACTGAAAACGAAGCTCACTGAAAGCGCTCCTTGTTTTCTATAAACCATCATGGAGGAGTTAACCCTGGGGTAAAAATTCTTACTACGGCCCTGGAGATTCTGTACGAGAGGAGGACGGTGATTTCCCCTGATTTCCTGACTACGATCATGATAACATCAGGATAGGTTAACATTGGATAAGCTAGCAGTTACAACGAAGCGAATATTTACTTTAAAAGTGGCCGAACTACCTACAGAGTGATATGGTACAGTGAATCTGAAGCAGCGGGCGTTAATGGCGCAGCGGGTGGTTACCGAAAAAAAATCCACCCGATGACGTCATTCAAAGTGAACGGGACGTTCTAGAGGGCCGTAGAATAATCAGGAATATCCACCCTGTACATCCAAGTGACTGTAGATGTCCATTTTCTTTGTTAAAATGTGTAAACCTACAGGGTGTCAGAGTACGTCCACAGACCAGATGAAGTCTTTGTGGTCTTTGTTACATTGTCACACTCCTTTTTTCATTGTGTAGGAGTCATTATTCATGCGTCCACAAGTTGCTTTTTGCCAGAAAACAGAAATATAATTCAAAGCCATGATGGATGCCTATAATATATCAGCTTATAGACAGCTGAGGTGATGTTTCTTGATGTTGTGGTGACAGAAACCTGAATCATTATTTCTTCCTATTGAATTTATATCACGTCTTTCAGAACGCAGGCGTAACCCAAATAAATTGGAGCATGTCTGTGATACTGCGGACGCTAATCAAATTTTACTGTTGCTACTGATTTTCCTTCTCTACATTCGATCCACCTCCACGCAGTGCTACCAGCCCAGCCACCAGCCTTCTTTTTTTATTTAATGCCTTTCTCTGACTACAAGGTGAACCCTGCAGCGTCACGTTCTCTCTCCAACTCTTTGGGCGTTTTTGTGTCTCCAGGTGTTCCAGGAAAACCTCAGATCTCCGGCTTTGAGGACGCAGTGCCAGAGGGCAGCGAAGTCACCCTGACCTGTACCAGTACCGGCAGCAAACCTCCCGCTAAGCTGCGCTGGTACCAAGGAGACCAGGAACTGCAAGGTGAGACATGTGCTGTGCTTGGAACCAGTCTGGATTTTAGGGGTTGGATAATGTGAAGTGAAGGAGGGTTTTTTTTTTTTACTTCGATTTTTGTGTGATGTAATGTCAACTTTACAAAAAAAAAAAAAAAAAAAGTCAACTTTACATATTAGGTTTTTTTTCCCAATGTAGGAACTAGGGACTTCAATTGTTTTCAAGTACACTTATCCGTCAATAAAGTCTTAAGTCGAGATGACTTGTTGTGATGATGTCATCACATTGTCAACAGAGAAACAACATAGATACACAGCGAAAAAAATAAATAAAAAAAATAAAAACATGGACAACCATCTGTCCAGCAATGAGCAACTTGTATTAAAGTTCACTGCAATGTAACAATGTCCACTGACAAGACACAAGCATCATACATTTTAACCCCAACAAAACAAAAGCTAATGTTAGCAAACAGTTTTCTGTTTGCTAACATCAGTAGGTGAACATATGTCTACATTTGGTCTGGACCCACGGCTCTAAAACTGGACTGTCATACGTCCTCACTTTTTATATTAAGTGAAAAATGTTTAATTCAGCGGGCGACAAGATGAACGCCACACTGTCCACATCATGTTTGGGGGAGAAAAAGAGTGTGTTGTCTTAATGCGGGTTGTCTGCGGCGCTTATCACACAGGTTAGCTAGCTAATGCTGCTGGTATCACTCAGGTCTAAAGATACCTTTTCAGATTGCTGCTTTTTTTTAATCTAAAATGAAGTATTTCCAGCGTTCCATTCATTGGTAGGCACACAGGTGGGGGTTGGGGTCTGTGATTGTGTGTCTGTGTGTGTGTGTGTGTGGGGGTGATAGGCTGATTGTCAGAGCAGCAGTAAAAGCAGAACTGACAGGTTTTACTCTAACTCTCCAGGCAGTGAATACACATACACAGCTAACGACAGAATATCTGCAGCAAAACAAGCTCATAAATCAGCTACATGATTAATGATTAATCGGTGAGACCCTATAATCAGCTCGATTAATCGGCCAGGCTGTACGGCAGGGGTGTCACAGTCATTTTAGTTCAGGGGCCGTACCACTAAAATAATAATATAATATAGAAATAATGTCAATTCCAAATTTTCCACTACATTTTAGAGCAAAAAAAAAAAAAAAAAAGGAAAATTATATGATGAAAATGTTCACATCTACCAACTGTCATTTTAGACAACGTGAATAACATGAATAAACTGACACTTCTGCAGAAAATTAAATACAATTTTAACAGTTTATCACTTACACATATCAATTACATTGTACAGATTATTTATTATGGATCTAAAAATACACAAAACATTTAATAACAGGCAGAACATTGTTGAACATTGAACATTTTTAGTGCATTATATTGTATTTTACTCTCTTTTTAGTGGATTTTTAGTCCATTTTGCTCTGTTCTTAATGCATTTTTGTGTATTTTTAAACACGTTTTAATGTATTCTTAGTGTATTTTTATTCCATTTTACTCTATTATTAGTATGAATACACCGCATTCCAAATATCATCATATACAGCAAATATTAATTTTATTATTATTAATATAGAGGCCCCCTAAAATGTCATGAATGTTTTTTCAAGTGGAGCTCATAATTCACCAGGGGGGGGGGTCTATGACTCCTCCAGACCCCCTGTGAGTCACACCCTGTTTGTGTCTATTTCTGCTCCGGTGCCTTATGTACAAACATGTATGTGTGCTTTTGAATGTGTGAGCATGTTAACATGTGTGTGTGTGTGTGTGTGTGTGTGTGTGTGTTTGTATTCCTATCTTTATGGGAACATTGATATGTTTACACAGTCATGCCTTGGGGACATCTGATACCATGGGAACCAAAATTAAGGTCCCCATGAAGGTTAAAAATAGATATAGGTCCCCAATAGTAGATGATAAATCTGTGCGAAGTATGTAAATTTATGAAAATTATGTCCTTTAAACATATTAAGTTGATTTTTTTTTTAAATCCCCATAAACCATGAAGGAAATGACTGCAAAGGAAATGTATTTTTCCAAGGTTTGAAGACGTGTTTAATTTTTTCTTATTTGTTTTATTTTTTAATTCTAATTTTTTACATATTATTTAATTTTATTATATTTTCAACATTTTTTAAGTATTTATTTCAAGTTTTTTTATGTTATTTTATTTTTAAATTAGACATTTTTATTTATTTTAGGTGATATAATATATATGTATATATTTTATTTTTATATCACCTAAAACTCAGACAGAATCACCTACAGAGGAACTTTTCAGTCAAATATAAGAGCAGATTTATAGACAATAGATCTTGAAAATCTGATTTAAAGAAATTATACCAAGACAATATGTATGTATATATATATATATATATATATATATATATATATATATATATATATATATATATATATATTTTTTTTTTTTTTAAATGTTCCTCTCGCCCCACCTGGGCGGTGTCTCCTTCAGACTCGGGTCCTCTACCAGAGGCCTGGGAGCCTGATGTTGTTCCTGGTATCTGCTGGAGCAGATATATATATATATATATATATATATATATATATATATATATATATATATATATATATATATATATATATATATATATATATATATATATATATATATATATATATATATATATATATATATATATATATATATATATATATATATATGTATATATATTTGCACTCAGTACCCAAAGGCTACATTACCTACAAGTGTTTATTCCAACCTTACGTCCTCATGAGGCATGGAAACCTACGTGTGTGTGTGTGTGTGTGTGTGTGTGTGTATGATCATCTCAGCTATAACATATCTGCAGCCAGTAGTGACACACCAGAGCTGCAGAGATAGTGCAGGTTGGATGTAACTGAGGATAAGGATAGAATCCAGTAATAAAAGGCAGAGGCTGGAGGAGAGGATGAAGGGATGAGGAGGAACAGGGGAAGGAAGATAGAGAGATTTGTCTGGGGTCAGAGTCAGTGGACAAATGAGCAAAGAGGAAACACAGATGGAAAGGAAAAACAACCTTCAATAAAGCAAAAACAAATCTTGAATAAAGAAAAAAAAAAGAGAGAATAAAGCAAGAAAAATCTTGAAGTAGAAAAAAGGAGAAAAAATGTGTTTATGTGAAGAAAAAAATGTCTTGAACAAAAAAAAAAGAATGAGAATAATCTTGAATTAAGCAAAAAAAAATAATCCATTATCTTGGTCAGATTTCTTAAATCGTATTTCCCAGATGTATTTAAAATAAAAATCATATCTACTAATATATAATACCTATACATACATACGTATCTATAGATCTGTTCTTATATCTGACTAAAATGTTTCTCTTTAGGTGATTCTGTCTGATTTAAAGTAAAAAAATTATTTTAAATAATACAGTTGTAATAACTTATATTTCCCTTCATCGGATAGATAGATAGATAGATAGATAGATAGATAGATAGATAGATAGATAGATAGATAGGTAGATAGATAGATAGATAGATAGATAGATAGATAGATAGATAGATAGACAGACAGACAGACAGACAGACAGACAGACAGACAGACAGACAGACAGATAGATAGATAGATAGATAGATAGATAGATAGATAGATAGATAGATAGATAGATGAATAGATAGATAGATAGATAGATAGATAGATAGATAGTCTTCCATCTGTATAAACGTCTCTAACACGTGTCCTGCACAATCGTCTTCTTTGTCACATGTTTGTATTTGGGTTGATCTTCTGTGAATGGAAGCGTTACAGTGATTTTTCTAAATGACAGTATAATGCAGTAATGATCTGTTGTGGTGTGAAAACGCTTTAGAAAGAGGACGTGTCCTGGTGCTTTGGCAGGGGTTCATTCTGTGATCATTATGGGATGGACTCAATAGAAAGAATGGACTAAAGCTACAAAGGAAAGAGGAGCTGGAGAGATGCCTGGAAAAACATCCTCTGCTATTTATGTTTCTGGTGACTATAAAAAGACAAGAGAGAGAGAGAGAGAGAGAGAGAGAGAGAGAGAGAGAGAGAGAGAGAGAGAGAGAGAGAGAGAGAGAGGAGAGAGAGAGAGAGAGAGAGAGAGAGAGAGAGAGAATGTGTACATTCTAACACTACAAAAAATATAGATCTGAACAAGTGTTTTTATATCTGAACACACTTATAGTGTTATTATAATATTTTTGCTTAATACAAGTCATTTTTTATCCACTTTTAGATTAATTAAATAGTTTTTTTCTTTATTCAAGATGTTTTTTTATTTTCTTAATTAAAGATTGTTTCATTTTATTCATGTATTTATTTATTTAGCTTAATTCAATATTGTTTTTTTTGTCAATTCAAGATTTATTTTATTTTTGCTTATTTTTTTTATTTTTTTTGTACTTAAATTTGGGATTTTTTTTTTTTATTCAAATTTTTTTTTTCTTAATTTATCAAAAAAAAACAAACAAAAAAACAAAACAACAACAATGGAACAAGTGAAAATTGTTCTCTATCATACACTGGAAAAAAAAAATCTTTCTCAGTGTTTTTTTTTTTTTCTCTCATTTTTAGTCCAAATATCTCATCAAACTTAAATTCAGACAGAATCACTTAAAGAGAAACATTTCAATCAGATATAACAACTGATTTATTGACAATAGTTCTGGGAAATATGATTGAAGAAAAATTGGGGAGATTATTTTCGTTTATTGCATTTTAATTATTTAATTATTTATTTTTTATTAATCAACATTTGTTTCCTCAATTAAAGTATTTTGGAAAATATGACCAAGATTATTTTCATTTGTTCCATTGGTAAATTATTTATTTATTTATTTATTTATTTATTTATTTATTTATTTATTTATTTATTTATTTATTTATTTTTTTATTTATTTATTTATTTATTTATTTATTTATTTGTTTGTTGTTTGTTTGTTTATTCATTCATTCAATAATTTGTACTTATTTCTGGTAAAAGAAAAATAAATAATATCTTGCATTCATTGCTTAAACTTGTTTTTTCGAGGAGCGTTTTTTCTCATGTCTGCTCTAAACTGCAGTCAGGGGTAAAGAATGTGTCCTGCTGCTGCAGATGGTGAATGTCTGCAGATTTTCCCACACTTATCATGGCATCATTTCTTCAAACAGATGTTGCTTTTAGGGTTTTTTTCTTCACTGCTGGAAGCCTCACATTCACAACTGCATTCAGCTTCACTCTGCTGTTGGTAATAGTCTGCACAGATAATATCTGGAAAAAAAAAACCCTGGACACAAACCAAAAGTGTGGCTGCATTCTGCTTCAGGTAAAAGAAAAATAATCTGTTTTTGTCATTTGGCTGAACCCACCCATTAACCAAAAAACAAAACAAAAAAAAAAAACAAGGGGTGCCAGGGACAACAGACTCCGCCCACTGCACACACACAGTTTACCTCGTTTGAACTATGTCTTATCATTGTGAAAACACATTTTGGTGACCTTGACCTTTGACCTACATTCACCAAAATTTTATAGGATCTATTCTGGTCCATCCCACACCTTTCCTGAGTAGTCCAGTAGTTTTTACATAAAGATGCTCAAAAGACACTCAAACCAATACCGTCAAAAATAAATAAATAAATGGTGTATATAAAAGAAATGCATTGAAAATATTCCCCTCTAAAACATTTTTATTAACAATATATTTTTTGCTTAAATTAAGCAAAAAAAATTGTAATAACTAAAAAATCTACCAATAGTACAAGTGGAAATTGCATTGGTAAGATTCCTCAATATAAAACTTGAAAGATCTGTGATGCATTGTGGATTTATTTATTGATTAATTTTACTTTTAAGCAAAAAAAATACAATCTTGAGTTAACAAAAAATATATATGTATATTTATAATATTGAAGTAAGCAAAAAAAACCACGTAAAGCTAAATAAATCTATAAAAATCTTGAATTAAGCAAAAAAAATAAAAAAAAAAATAAAAAAATATAAATAATATAAAATATAATATATATATATATATACTATATATATATATATATATATATATAATATATATATATATATATATATATATATATATATATATAGTATATATATATATATATATATATATATATATATATATATATTATATATATAATATTTATATTTTATATTATATATATATATATATATATATATATATATATATATATATATATATATATATATATTTTTATTATATATATAAAATTAAGGAAAGAAACAAACAGATAAAGCAATAATAAATACAAATGTTGAATTAAGCAAATGGTATTTTCTTGGTATCATTTCTTTAAATCATATTTTCCAGATCTATTGTCTCTAAATCAGTTCTTATATCTGACTGAAAAGGTTCCTCTGTAGGTGATTGTGTCTGAGTTTAAGTGATAGTTAGAGGATAAGTG